>CAIGQS010000534.1:0-24666 GCA_903798195.1 Danio kyathit | reverse complement strand
ACTAGGCCATATGAGCCGTGACGTCAGCTGACATTGTCAGTTAAATGCAGATTCGCGAGGTCTCGAAATGCTTCTGAACTGATCGATGCTTTGAATCGCCTTAGTCACGTGACAAGGTGTTTCGAAACACTTTAGTCACGTGACTTGGGTGTTTCGAAACACTTTAGTCACGTGACCTGGGTGTTTCGGCTCATGCTTCGGTGCAGTGATTCGAAACACTCGCGCTTCGGGATCTCGACACTGTGTCGAAACGTCAGTTTCACATCTGCCATCCCTACCTGTATCGCGAGCTCCCAACCCTTGAGAGGTATACGAATTGCGCTTTTTTAAAGGTAAGACGTTTTTAGTATTTATTGGCTATTTATTGTGTTTTTAGTGGTTTTAGTGTGTTTTAAGCTGTTGGTGCCTCCACCATGTCGACTGCTCGTGCCGGCGTGAGGAGGCACCACAGCGTACGCTTTTTACTTAATGTTAAAAATGGTAAGCCCCTGGAGATGTCCAGATTGGACTTCTCCAGGGGACTGATACAAAAAACCCTAAATTTTAGACCCGACGAACTGAATTGCATAGTGACTCTGCCTCTGGGAAAAGGATTTGATGTGAGTTTTAGAAGTGCTTCTCTGCTTAATGACTTCTGGAAAAGGTTTGATACGGTTAAAACCCAGTTTTCCATGTTCACTGTGGAAAAACTTTCCGACAACACACTTAAAACTGTGATTGTCAGAATGTTCAATGAAACAGTGACTGGAGATGACATTTGTGTGTGGCTGGGCAGATATTGCACTGTTAGAGGCCAACCAGTCAAGGTTCTAGATGAGGATGGCATCTGGAATTGCTCCTGGCGGATTCCCATTAAACAATGGGAAGATGCCGGGGGCTTCCAGGGCCTGAGACATCTACCCTCGATGATTGTGCTTGGAGAGAACAGGGGCTACATCCATTATCAGGGGATGCCCAAATTGTGCAGAAAGTGTGGAAAAATTGGGCATCTCGCTGAAGCATGCCAGGAGTTAATCTGTGGGAAGTGCAGAGAAATTGGTCACAGTTTTGAGCAGTGCACCAATGGCAGGCGGTGCAATCTCTGTGGTGAAACAACCCATCTCTACAGAGACTGCCCAAAAAGCTTTGCAAACAAGCTTAAAAGTCACAAAATGGCCGCCCCACCAACCATGCTTGTTTTAGAACAAAGAGAAGGGGCGGAGCCTGAGGTTTTGGCGGGAACTGACATCACCCAGCCAGCCTCAGAGCTCAACAGGCACGGAGAAGGTGGGGCGGCCCCGGGGGCGGAGTTACAGTCGGTGGAGGTGGGGAGAGAGGAGGCAAATGAACAAATAGGAATGGAAAAGGGAGAGGAAACAACCTCCTCTCTTCTCACCGTCTCTGAGGTGAGTGTAGCATCAAGTGGCAGTGATGCTTCACTCCCAAATGCTCAGGTGCAGAAAAGACCTGCAGACTCTCCTCTGTTTGATGCAGAGAAGAAACTGAGGGTGGCCCGTGGTTCAGATGGTTCAGTTATGGACGATCTGAACCACGAATGGCCACTCATGTCTCCAAATGAGGTCTCATTTCTGCACATTAAGCTTACATCATCATCGCTTAAGGAACCACAAGAGGTACTCTCTGTGGGCTCTGAGGTGATAGACACTTCCTCTAATTCCTCCCCCGATTCCCATGGGGGAGATGATGGGGAAGTGTTACAAGATAACACGTGAGTTTTAAAGGATTTTATTGGCTTTTAAACCAGCATGATTGGTAAGTTTATCCTCTTTTAAATTGTCCTTTTTAATAAATTGTTCATGTCTTTTATCCATATACTGCTCATGGCCCTCACAATCTCAACCATTAATGTTAGAAGTGTGAGGTCTATCACAAGAGCACAGAGCATTTTATCGTTTTTAAAAACTTTTAAGTCAGATGTGTTTTTATTGCAAGAGTGTTCTCTGCCCTTTTTAAACAATTATAAACGATGGGAAGAACTTTGGACCCCCGGACCCTCCATATGGAGTGGATCCAATTTTAATAAAAATGATGGGGTCGCTCTTTTAATAAATAACCCCAACATCTTGGTGGAGGGCAGCACAGTTTTAAGAGACGGACGGGCACTTTTAGCTAATCTGACTTTTTTAGATAAGGGTTTTAAGGTTATTAATGTATATGGTTTTACGGACAAACATGAGAGACATGAACTTTTATTGGACCTGCAACCCCACATATTAGGTAGGGCACCATTGATTTTAGCAGGGGATTTTAATTGTATTTTAACAAATAAAGACAGAAGAAGAGCAGAGGGTTTTAAATTGGACAAAACATCCTTTTTATTGCAGGGTATGGTTAGGGATTTTAAATTAGTCGACTGTTTTAAAGCAATGCATCAGAGAGAGGAGGGCTTCACCTGGTTCAGTGGTGATGGTACCAGAGCCTCTCGAATCGACTATATTTTTACACGAGACTGCCCGCCAACCGATGCAAGATTAACCCCCCTCTTCTTCACTGACCACACAATGCTGTCTTGCACCCTTTCACTCCCCACAGGTGTGACGGTAGGTGGAGGGCTGTGGAAGCTGAACTGCTCTCTGTTAAAAGATGAGGAGGTAGTCAGAGATTACAGAGAGCGGTTCAGCCAATGGCAGACCCTCCAAGACTTGTACGATTCACGAGCACAATGGTGAAAAGAGGTAAAAGACTGGACGAGACAGTATTTTAGACAGATAGGGAAGAAAAAGAAAGATAGGGAAAAAAGACATATGATGGGGTTGCAAAAAAGATTGCAGCGTTATTTTAATCTTTTAAACGAAGGTCTTGATTTTAATGATGAAATAAAAGAGGTTAAAAATGAAATGTCAGTTTTAAGTGAAACTCAAAGTAAAGGTTTTATTTTAAGAAGTAAGGAACAAAATATTGAAGAAGGGGAAAAGTGCACAAGATATTTTTTTAAAAAAATAATCACAAGGGGAAGGACAATTAACAGTTTAAAAATAAATGGGAGGGAAGTGCACACAACTAAAGAAATTTTAAATGGGGTCGGGAATTTTTATGAAGAATTGTACAAAGAAAAACAAACAGATGACAATATTCAAGAAGAAGTTTTAAATTTTTTAGAAAAGAAAGTTAAAAGTGAAAACAGTTTTTTAGCCCAAGATTTTACGATTCTAGAACTTTTTAAAGCTTTTAAAAGTTTTTAAAATGGGAAGTCCCCAGGAATGGATGGACTTCCCCTAGAATTTTACGTCACCTTTTGGGACATTTTATCACAAGAGCTCTTAACTGTTTTTAAAGAATTTGAAACTTCAAACCGACTGCCAGATAGTTTTAGAACAGGGATAGTTTCACTTTTATATAAAAAAGACGATAAGACTGACCTGAAAAATTGGAGACCGATCACGCTTTTAAATTTTGACTGTAAGCTTTTTACTAAAATTTTAGCGACACGAATGTCAATGGTTTTAGAGGACATAATCCACCCGGATCAAGCTTGTGCTGTGCCCGGGAGGAAGATCACGGACAGCCTGGTATTGATTAGAGACGCCATCTGTTATGCGAGAGACAGAAATAATCGGCTAGTAGTCCTAAATTTAGATTTTGAAAAAGCATTCGACCGAATCTCGCACCAGTTCCTTTTTAAGGTTCTGGAGAAAATGGGCTTTCCAGGGAGGTTCATAGAGTGGGTGGGACTGCTATATAAAGACCTGAATAGCAAGATTATGGTAAATGGGCATTTAACTAAAGCTGTTAACATTCACAGCGGCGTCCGTCAAGGGTGTCCTTTATCCCCGCTCTTGTATGTGGCTTGTATTGAGCCACTGGCACAGATCTTGAGAAGGGACAAATGGATTAAAGGTTTTAACGTGCCTGGCACTGGGGGGTTGACAGCCACCTGTGTCCTATACATGGATGACATCACACTTTTAATGACCGACCTCCCATCGGCCCGAAGAGCCATGGACTTGACAGAATGGTACGGTCGGGCCTCGGGCGCCAGACTAAACCGAAATAAGTCCGAGGCCCAGCTCTTCGGGCCATGGGGGGAGGTGGACACAGGTGGACTGGATTTCGCTTTTAAAAGAGGGGATCTTAAAATTTTAGGTATTAAATTTGATAAAGAGGGTGGAGGACGGGGGAACTGGACTGACTTGTTAGGGAAAGTTAGGAGTAGATTAGGTTTTTGGGGGTTGAGACAATTGACGCTAGAGGGAAAAGTTTTAATTTTTAAAGCTGTTGTTTTACCCCTGCTTTTACTAACATGTTCTGTTTTTAGTCCTCCTAGATTCTTTCTTTTAAACCTGGAGAGGGCGGTGTTTTACTTCGTGTGGGGGTCCAAATGGGACAGAGTGAAGAGGGAGGTCTTTAAGAAGAGGAAAGAAAATGGTGGAAAAGGCCTCCCCGACCCCCACCTGTTTTTAGCCAGCCGTTTTACCGCACTGCACTTCAGATATGCGGTGACCCCATCGATAGAAAACAAGACGGCAGCAATGGTGCGATTCTGGATGGGGTCATACCTACGACATCTAAAGATCTTACCCGCAGATCTGAAGTGTCCAGTGGCTTTTAATCCTCCCAAAGAATATGCTTTTATTAAGAAATTTTTAAAGAAACATTTTTTAGAACAGGAAGATGCCACTGTTTTAACTAACCACAAATCTTTGGTCTCTCTTGTTCAGGACCGGGAGCCAGTGAGCCGAGTTCCAGGCCTCTCGCTTGAAGAGGCCACAGAAGTGTGGAGGAACGCAGCCCATCCGGCTCTCCAGAACAGGCACAAAGATTTGGTGTGGATGGTCGCTCATGAGGTCCTCCCGGTCAGGGCGGTTATGCACTCCAGAGGCATGGCCACAAATCCAACATGCCCAAGGCCGGGGTGTGATGCCCCGGAAACAGTACGACATCTGCTCTGGGAGTGCGGCGCTGCGCGGGACCTGTGGGCCGCGACCGGCCCCCTGGCTTACCCGTGCCTGCCAGCAGGTGGGGTCCAGATGACTTACAAGCTCGCCATCCTTGGGGTGGGCTGGAGCTCGAGGGGAGTAACACCAAAGGATTTCACCTCGCTCTGGCCCGCCCTGACAGCTGTACAGGATGTTTCCTGGACCGCCAGAAACCTGCTGGTGGGGAAACGCGTTACGGTGCCCCTCCACGCCCGTGAGCGGATGGTGAGATCCATGCTGCAGGGGTGCCGGGCGTCGTCATTCGGATGTGGGGGCCGGGGTCACACGCAAAAGGTCCCGGCCGCCACCGTACTTGGCTGCCCGTAGATGCACCCTCACCACTCTGGCTACGGGAACAGCGGGCCGGAGGAGGGGGACCTCCGCTGAGCAAAAAAAAAAAAAGAAAAAAAAAAAAAAAAAAACTGTGTGGGCCTGCCTGTTCTGGAGAGCAGGGGGCCAGCTTGATAAGGCTCACGGCTTCTGGGACTGAACGAAAGAGACTTTTTAACCCAGTGGTGTCTTTTTTATTGTCTGTTTTTATTGTTTTTATGGTTTTAGTGATGCATATTTATTGACTTTTATTTCCCTTTTATCGTTTTTACAGAACATGCACATACACAAAAAGGACTTTTGCACATACACACACACACACAACATACTTGCTTTTATTGTCTTTTATGCGCTTTTTTTAAACAAAAGAAAAAAAAAAAAAAAGAAGAGAAAAAAAAGCCAAAAGAAAAAATGAAAAAGTAAAAATGTGATTTTTATTGTGCTTGATATTGTATATTCAATTCAATTCATCTTTATTTGTATAGCGCTTATACAATGTAGATTGTGTCAAAGCAGCTTCACATGGAAGATTATAGTGAATTGAAACAGTGTCAGTTCAGTTCAGTTTTCATAGATTAAGTTCAGTTCAGTTTAGCTCAGTTCAGTGTGGGTTAATAATCACTACTGAGAGTCCAAACACTGAAGAGCAAATCCATCGATGCGCAGCTCTACAGATCCCGAACCATGCAAGCCAGTGGCGACAGCGGCGAGTAAAAAACTTCACCAATTGGCGAAAGTGAAGATTTAAAAAACCTAGAGAGAAACCAGGCTCAGTTGGGCACGACCATTTCTCCTGTGGCCAAACGTCTTGTGCAGAGCTGCAGTCTAGGCGCATGAAGCTGGACCTCAGCGAAGACTCGTCTCTCCTTGGAGCGTCACAGGGGTCAGTCTCAGGCTCTCACTCCACGATGACCACCACAGCAGCTGCTCAGGATACGGCCTGGTCCAGAAAACCTTAGGATGATCTCGTCACTGGTCTTGGATCGCATCAGTGGCACTGCATAGTCTGAGGGCCTCGGGATGAGAACCCCCAGGTGGAAATACAGAATAAGGAGAATAATTAGCGTAGCTGCTGTTCATAGTGTATAAAAACAAGAAGCAAAATCCTGTGTGGGGCACATCATGCGTCATACTGCTATGTCCTGCACCGAGTGTATGCTTTGCTAAAAAGATAGGTCTTTAATCTAGTTTTGAAGAGCGAGAGTGTGTCTGAGCCTCGGACATTATCCGGAAGGCTATTCCAGAGTTTAGGGGCCATAAATGAGAAGGCTCGACCTCCTTTACTCGACTTTGATATTCTAGGTACTACTAGAAGCCCTGAGTTTTGAGATCTTAAAGAGCGTGTTGGATTGTAGCGAGACAGGAGATTGGTTAGATAAACAGGAGCTAGATTATTTAAAGCTTTATAGGTAAGGAGTAATATTTTAAATTCAATACGAAACTTAACAGGCAGCCAGTGTAAGGAGGATAAAATTGGGGTGATATGATCATATTTTCTAGATCTGGTAAGAACTCTGGCAGCTGCATTTTGCACTAGCTGAAGTTTGTTTATAGAGGATGCTGGGCAGCCAGCAAACAGAGCATTACAGTAGTCTAGCCTAGAAGTCATGAAAGCATGGACTAGTTTTTCTGCATCTGATATAGATAGCATACTTCGCAATTTAGCGATATTTCTCAGATGAAAGAAAGCAGTTTTTGTGACATGGGATATATGATTTTCGAATGTTAAATTGCTGTCTAATATCACACCTAGATCTTTTGTAGTAGATCTAACGCTAACTTTGTATCCCTCTAATTGCAGGTCGAGTTGTGAGAACTGCTGTGTATAGGATTTAGGCCCGATAAGTAATAATTCTGTTTTGTCTGAGTTTAAGAGAAGAAAATTGTTGGTCATCCAGTCCTTAACATCTTTAATACACTCAGTTAGCTTAGACAGTTCAGGCATCTCATCAGGTTTTAGTTGAAATGTATAATTGAGTATCGTCTGCATAGCAGTGAAAGTTGATCCCGTGTTTTCTAATAATGTCTCCCAGGGGAAGCATGTATATTGTAAACAGCAAAGGGCCTAAAACTGATCCTTGAGGGACCCCGTACTTTACTGGCCTGACTTGTGAAAGCTGTCCATTAATATTCACAAACTGGTAACGATCAGCTAAGTATGACCTAAACCATTGAAGGGCCTGACCTTGGACACCTGTAGAATTTAAGCGGTCTATGAGAATATTGTGGTCAATGGTGTCAAATGCGGCGCTAAGATCGAGTAGAACTAATAGTGAGACGCACCCTTGGTCAGCAGCTAAGAGTAAATCGTTGGTTATTTTTACTAATGCGGTTTCTGTACTGTGATGAGGCCTGAAGCCTGACTGAAACACTTCAAAAATATTGTTTGTCTGCAGAAAGGAGCATAATTGGGTAGAAACAACTTTTTCTAGTATTTTAGACATAAACGGAAGATTTGAAATAGGCCTATAATTAGCTAAGTTGCTCGGGTCCAGTTGTGGTTTCTTAATAATAGGCTTAATAACAGCTAGCTTGTAAGGATTTGGAACATGGCCTAAAGATAAAGAAGAGTTGATAACATTAAGGAGAGGTTCTCCTATAATAGGTATCAGTTCTTTCAGTAATTTTGTTGGAATTGGATCTAACATACATGAAGCTGATTTAGAACTATTTATAACTTTATCTAGCTCTTCCTGTTCTATGATTTTGAAGCATTGTAGGTTATTTTGATTCAGTGAAAATATTTCTGCATCTGGAGTATGAGGTGGTGCAGAAAGTTTAACATTTTCTATTTTCTGTCTAAAGCCTTCTATTTTATCACTGAAAAAATTCATGAAGTCATCACTACTGATTTGCGGTGGGACATTTTGTTCCAAAGATGATCGATTATTTGTTAGTTTAGCAATGGTGCTAAATAAAAATCTAGGATTGTTATGGTTATTTTCAATCAGTTTGCGGAGGTGCTCGGCCCTGGCAGATTTGAGAGCCCTCCTATAGCTGGACATACTGTCTTTGTACGCAATTCTAAAAACCTCTAAATTAGTTTTTTTCCATTTACGTTCTAGAGCACGGGTTGCTGTTTTGAGAGCGCGAGTATGATTATTGTACCATGGTGTAGTTTTATTCTCTCTAGCCTTTTTTAATTTGATGGGTGCCACTGTATTTAGTGTGTTAGTAAAGACGGCATCCATATTGCTGGTTACTACATCAAGGTCATTTGCGTTTGCGGGTGTATTTCGAAATAAGGAAAGATCTGGTAAGTTATTTATGAATTCATCCTTGGTGGACGGAACGATAGTCCTACCAGGGCGGTATATTGGTGCAGATCTGCTAATTTCAGGTAGACGCAGCTTATATAGTAAGAGGTAGTGGTCTGTGATATCATCACTTTGTGGTATAATGTCTACATCAAAGACCTCAATTCCGTAAGACAATATTAGATCTAATGTATGCTTTAAGCGATGGGTTGGACCGACAGCATTTTGTTTTATCCCAAGTGAGTTTAATAGATCCATAAAGGCGAGCCCTAGTGTATCATTGGAGTCATCTACGTGAATGTTGAAGTCTCCTACAATTAGTATTTTATCAGTTTAACTAGCAAATCAGAAATAAAATCAGAAAACTCTTTTAGAAAATTGACATAGGGTCCTGGGGGTCTATATATGGTGATTATAGCGAGAGATAACATAGATTTTTGCTTAATATCCGGTAGCATAACATTAAGAGCTAATAACTCAAAGGAGTTAAACATAAGTCCCTTTTTCTGATTAACATTAAGAATATCACTAAAGATTGATGCAACTCCACCACCACGGCCAGTATGACGAGCCTTATGCTTGTATGTGAATCCTGGAGGAGTTGCTTCATTTAAGCTAATATAGTCATTTTGTTTCAGCCAGGTTTCAGTGAGACAGAGTGCATTTAGATTGTTATCTGTTATTATTTCATTAATGATAAGTGTTTTAGGTGCTAGTGACCTGATGTTTAGGAGACCAAGCTTAACGAAGTTTGTATTATCACTTTTTATTGGATTTTCAGCTTTTATTCTTAATAGATTTTTTCTAGAGCACACAGTACGTTTAATTGTTGGTCTAACACGAGGAACAGACACAGTTTCTATGGGGTAAGCTAGACATGTGTTACTGTAATTTAAGTGGGTCGAACAAGAGTCTATATGGATAAAATGTGAATTTTGTGAATTTTTACTTACTAGTCAGACAGAGCGAAGCATCTTAGAGATGTTGTCCGACAGCAGTTCCGCTCCAGCTCGACTAGGGTGCAGGCCGTCCGGCCGGAAAAGCCTAGGGCGCTCCCAGAAAAGATTCCAGTTATTGGCAAAGAGCAGTTTCTGTTCATTACACCATGTTAATAGCCATTCATTCAGAGCAAAAAGTCTACTGAACCTTTCATTTCCTCTGCGGTAGGTAGGAAGCGGTCCAGAAACGATGATCTGCGTGGCGGGCGAGGTGCGTCGAACCGTCTCGATGAGGCTCCTGAAGTCCCTCTTCAGGATCTCCGACTGGCGGAGCCCGGTGTCGTTCGTCCCCACATGGAGGATATGTTCTGGAAAATTTTGAAAAATGATGTCAATAAAATTTTTCGAAAGAAAAAAAAAATCTCCCCTGCCAGGTAAGTATGAATTGCTGGGCGGAGCAAATGGCGGGGTGGTTTTCCATCGGCCGTCCTCCCTGACGGTCATGCCCAGCCACCCCTGTCTCCTGACGGGGCGCTGCACTTTTCACCAGACGTGCCCTGTGCTTGCAAACCACTCGCTAGTAACTGTGGCAACGAATAAAGAATTTGAGCTTCCACCAGCTGCCTGCTTGTTGTTTTGTCAACAGTTGGGGCTGCCAACACATGGATTCCACCGGACGCACTCGATTTGGGGACAGCAGTCACTGTGGGGGGAGGGTAGGGGGTCTCCTGTTCTTTCTTTCTTTTCCTCCGGCTGTTTTCTTTCTCTACAGACGCCGTGTTTCTCTGGTTAGTTGTTGATTTGATCTATTCTGGCATGTCGACCTGCTGCTTTGCTACGGTTTGGACCGTGTTTGCCTAGAGCTGCGTGCTTTTCACTCTTGACTTTTATATTTTATGTTCTATTTTTTTTTACGTCAGCACAGCGCTCAAACGGCATGGCTTGAAGAACAACACTCGACAAACGTTCCGGACCAGAACTTCACTAACAAAAGCGGAAGCGTTGACTAAACGACCTCCCGCTGCAAACAGCTTACATTCCTGAGACGGGGAAACCACAGATGGCTGGCAGTGACATTGCCCCTGGTTCAGATTGGTTTAGAATCGTCTTTCGGCCCAAAATGCCACAGACGTCTACAAAAGATTGCAATTCTTGAAACAAAGTGACCTCTGATCCGAGCAGAAGCGTTCGTTTACCCAGTGACAAATAAAATGACGACCTTTCACGGTCTGCATTCGTTCCGTCAGTAATAGCGGCCGGCCGGCAAATATGATTCTGAGATTCCACAGGGCACATCCGCTAGACGGACGAAAGCCACCGGGGGCTCCCTTTGGGCGTTCCTTGACTTGGCCTAGCAGCTTTGAGAGAGGACCATTCGAGTCGTTGTTTGCCGCGTCAGAGCAGACACCCCTAACAATGGGTAGGCAGACCTTCCTCAAATATGCCAAGCTTGCTGCTTGCCTGGAGCGCAAAACGCTGCACAAGCCACAGCCACAGAACAGAGCAGCGCTGCCCCCGCCATGTGTAGAACTGCCGCACCAACTCTATCTTGAACCACTGTGCTCAGGGGAGAGCGCGAACGCAGTCCCCCACTACCAGAAATTATGCAGTCGAGATTCCCCCTCTTTTATCACACGGCTAGGCCCCACCCCTGTGGCGATGTCCCGCGGGCGGATTGTTGCTTTTTACATTGGCTTGAAGGCAACAGCCAACTAGTAAAAGACAAACGAGGGCCTCCCTGTCGGGGAATCGAACCCCGGTCTTCCGCGCGACAGCCGAGGATTCTTTAGCTAAACGGCCCTAAACAGATTCTCATTTATTTTCAATGGTAGTGCTGAACCACTACGGATGCAATATACTTTCAGCCACTGGTGCTCTGTGGCGCACTTCCGTGTTTTTGCACCAGTGGGAAATTTGAAAATGACATTTTCATTCTGACTCAGAGAGTGAAATAAACACATCTGCGATCTGCTCCTTTCGATTTATTCAGCGGATTTACAACATCTGTCAAAGGTAAGAGACTTTATTACTCACATTGTGTTACAGTTGTGCAAAAGCATTGTTTTACTGTTGTGGAAAAACAATATTGACCTGTAAACTTTATTTTTTTAAACCAAATTTACCCTCTCGTGATTTATTTCACATAATTATGAATGAACATGGCTGTAATTTATGTTTTTGCACTTGGTTGTTTGTGTCAATGCGCATATTATATTTTATTTTTGTGTTTTGCCCATCCTCTGACAGTATTTTCTAACTGTGTTTACTGCAGTAAGCAAAATCCCAGCATTGTATTTAATTAGTAACATCAATTACATGCTATATTATTATTATAACTTTATATATATATATATATATATATATATATATATATATATATATATATATATATATATATATATATATATATATATATATATATATATGCGTGTGTGTGTGTGTGTGTGTGTTAAGTGTCTGGTAATTACTAATTTACTTTTTACATTTATTTACTGTACTTCTCTAATTTATTTACTTAAAACTTTATTACTTGAATTCCTTGGCTCAATATTACTTATATTCCTAAAAATCTCAATGCATAGCCAATACAAATTCAACTCTAAATTCTTTAATCGAGTCAGACGTGCCATTTTTAGTTTTATTAAAAATATATTTTAAACCATTTAAATAACAAACATCACATTCTTTAGTTAATTAATGAAGAATTAATAAAAAGAGATAACATGATTCATGAAAAATATTTAAAATTGCAATTCACTGATTTTGCAAATAAACTCTACAAAAAAAGAAAAGTTAAATATTTTATGTATAATTTTTTTCAACTAATTCCTTATTCAGTTTATTGTTTCTGTATTGTCTAACCCCTATATAGTTAAAAAAGCAAAATGAATTACAAAAAAAGTCTTCTGCTTCTATGAAATTATATTGTTGCCATTAATTCATTTCTGACTGAGTTCTTCATTTCTTGAGCATGTGCAATCATCATGATAACTGTAACCTTTTATAGCTAAAAACAATTATTTCGCAAATTATATATATATATATTCATTCATTCATTCATTTTCTTGTCGGCTTTGTCCCTTGCGGGGTCGCCACAGCGGAATGAACCGCCAACTTATCCAGCACGATTTTACGCAGCGGATGCCCTTCCAGCCGCAACCCATCTCTGGGAACTTCCACACACACATTCACACTCATACACTATGGACAATTTAGCTTACCCAATTCACCTGTACTGCATGTCTTTGGACTGTGGGGGAAACCGGAGCACCCGGAGGAAACCCACGGAGAACATGCAAACTCCACACAGAAACGCCAACTGACCCAGCCCAGCCGAGGTTCGAACCTGCGACCCAGCGACGTTCTTGCTGTGAGGCAACAGCACTACCTACTGCGCCACTGGGTTGCCCGATATATATATATATTTAAATTACTCTGTCTCTGTTTGTAGATATATTTGTACACTAGTTACTTTGTATACACAGACAGTGATGGTGAAATGAGTTAAACTAGATACTGTAATTATATTGATTTATTTTAGACCATTTAATAAATTAACTTGCTTTAAATAATATAATTAAATAAATTAAAATAATAATAATAAAGTTCTATTTCATGGTGTTCATTCAGTCAGAGCAAGGTAAATAAAAAAGGTTTGGACACATGTTCAATACTATGCATAAAATGCCTTTTTTCCCTCATATGTGAACTAAAAGTTGTAATTCTGTGTTAAATACATACGTCTTACAATTTTCTTGAATCATTAAATATTTTTTTCTCTATTTTTTCCACCTCTGATCATGCTGGCCTTACCTTCAAGCACCCAAACTGGACCTGTGAGGACTTCAAACACCTTTCCAAACTCAATGTTCCATTTTTCATGCACTTCTATTTTGCATTTTAATTTTCAGAGTTTGATTTTAATTTGTCCTTATTTCTTAGAATTCCTTCTTTATTGGTTTTGGATTAATATTTACTTTTGTAAAATACTTAAAGCCTTAAAGTGACAATTTATTTTTATTTTTTTTTACATTTTGCATTGATATTTAAATTTTTTAAATAACAAAAACATTGCTGATATTTTGCCCCCTTTTAGCAGTATTTAATTATTGTGTAAAGGTTTTATTTTTCAGTGTGATATTATGTGTCTTTATTCTTAAAGTTCAGTCTGTTTTTTTAAAGCTGTTTGTTTTTTTGGTGATACTTTGCAATAATAACATTTATTAATCATAGTTTCACTGTTGGTTATTTTATTTTCATTTATTTAGCACATTCCTAAACTTGAAAACAAGTTTTAAATACTTTATGGCTCTAATAAATTCTTAAACATTACAATATTTTTGACAAAACTGTCTAAAATAATTGTTTACAAGTGCCTAAGTGGGATTCGAACCCAGTTTTTGATGAAAAAAGAAAAATCTGATAGGCTCTGACATCACTTCCGCCTGTGGGCAGGTCCTTCAATCTGATTGGCTGGCACTGCGTTCCAACTATTCGCGACTGGCCTCCGTTTTTTTTTTGGTGAGGTTGTACGTTTGAACGCTTCCTCTAACCTCAATGTCGGAACGAGATGGGATCCATACTCGGCATGTTTTTTTTCTGGGGAGTTTTTTCTTCGGCCAGAGCCCACACAAAGAACTCCTTGGTTGAAAGATTTCCTTTTCTACGCTTCTGTGAGAGGATGTCCACAAGCGTTGGTAATATAGTGGTGAGCATAGCCGGCTTCCAAGCAGATTCCTGGCCGATGTATTCCTTTTGGCTGCCGTAATATTACATGGCCAGGCGCCACCCTTGTGAAGATGTCCCATGACTCGTGAGTAGATCAGTGCCTATTGCGAAGGTTGGGATCCGTATGCTGCACATGTTTTTTTTTTTTGGTGCCGAACCCAAACGAAGAGGGCCTTGGTTGAAAGCATTCTTTTTGAGCTCCTCTGCCGAGCACTGTCCACAGGCGTTGGTGGTATAGTGGTGAGCATAGCTGCCTTCCAAGCAGTTGACCCGGGTTCGATTCCCGGCCAACGCATTGCCTTTGGCTGCTCTACATATCACATGTCCGGGTGCCACCGTTGGGAAATTGTCCTGTGATCAGCGCATGTCGCCATGGCTGGGCTCCGTACTCTGGAGCTCTGTTTTAGCCCCAAACCCAAACAGAGAGTGCCTTGTTTGAAAGCATACTTTTTCAGCACTTCTGCCGGAGAACATCCACAAGCGTTGGTGGTATAGGGATGAGAATAGCTGCCTTCCAAGCAGTTTGACCCCACTGCCAACTCGTTCCTTTTGGATCTTTTATCACATGGCTAGGCACCACCCCTGTGGCGATGTCCCGCGGGCGGATTGTTGCTTTTTTACGTTGGCTTGAAGGCAACAGCCAACTAGCAAAAGACAAACAAGGGCCTCCCCGTCGGGGAATCGAACCCCGGTTTTCCGCGTGACAGGCGGAGATACTGTCCACTATACTAACGAGGAGCTGCGTGCAGAAAGCCCCCGTTCTCACCCCACACAGATCGGCAACGTAATCCAGTCCTAACGGCATTGTCTGCAGCGCTGGCCCTAAAGACCTTGGCTGACAGCAAGAGGAGTGTTGCCCTCTTCTTCAGCACTTCTGTCAGAGTGTGCGTGCAAGCGTTGGTGGTATAGTGGTGAGCATAGCTGCCTTCCAAGCGGTTGACCCGGGTTGGATTCCTGGCCCACACTTCACCTGTGTCAGCTGTAATCCTACATGGCCGGCGGCCACAGTTGTGAAGTTGTCCTCTGACCTGCGGGTAGATCAGTGCAAATTGCGATGGCTTGGCTCCGCGGTCTGGGCATGTCTATTTAGCGCCGAAACACACACAAAGTGTGCCTTGGTAGAAAGCCTTCTTTTTCGGCACTTCTGTCAGAGTTTGTCCACAAGCGTCAGTGGTATAGTGGTGAGCATAGCTGCCTTCCAAGCAGTTCGTACGGGTTTGAGTCCCTGCCAGCGCATCCCCTTTGGCTATTTTACCACATATCCAGGCACCACCCCTTGGAGGATGTTTGGGTAGCTTGGTGCATTTTCTGCAGTGCCGACCCCAAGGACCTTGGCTGACAGCAGGAGGAGGGTTGAAAACTGGCCTTGGGCAGCGTTTTCTTCATTAATATTCCTTGCTTCCTCGTCAGTCTTCGACTGGTCATCAGCAGTAACTTGAACGGTGCACCACACAGGAGAACGTTATTAGCATGTTTTGCAGCAAACAAAGCACGCCGTTCATTCTTACACATGGCCCAGTTTTTACTCCACAAAATGTCAGCCCGACCTGTCATGAGCTGCATCCAGTCAACCCTTGCCATGACATTCGAACCGGGGGAGCTCATTACAGTGAATACTGGGTGACAGAAGATGAGAACTCCGCCACTGCAGCGTGAAATTATCGACCTCCGTTTTTTTTTTTGGTGAGGTTGTACCTTTGAACGCTTCCTCTAACCTCAATGTCGGAACGAGATGGGATCCATACTCGGCATGTTTTTTTTCTGGGGAGTTTTTTCTTCGGCCAGAGCCCACACAAAGAACTCCTTGGTTGAAAGATTTCCTTTTCTACGCTTCTGTGAGAGGATGTCCACAAGCGTTGGTAATATAGCGGTGAGCATAGCCGGCTTCCAAGCAGATTCCTGGCCGATGTATTCCTTTTGGCTGCCGTAATATTACATGGCCAGGCGCCACCCTTGTGAAGATGTCCCATGACTCGTGAGTAGATCAGTGCCTATTGCGAAGGTTGGGATCCGTATGCTGCACATGTTTTTTTTTTTTGGTGCCGAACCCAAACGAAGAGGGCCTTGGTTGAAAGCATTCTTTTTGAGCTCCTCTGCCGAGCACTGTCCACAGGCGTTGGTGGTATAGTGGTGAGCATAGCTGCCTTCCAAGCAGTTGACCCGGGTTCGATTCCCGGCCAACGCATTGCCTTTGGCTGCTCTACATATCACATGGCCGGGTGCCACCGTTGGGAAATTGTCCTGTGATCAGCGCATGTCGCCATGGCTGGGCTCCGTACTCTGGAGCTCTGTTTTAGCCCCAAACCCAAACAGAGAGTGCCTTGTTTGAAAGCATACTTTTTCAGCACTTCTGCCGGAGAACATCCACAAGCGTTGGTGGTATAGGGATGAGAATAGCTGCCTTCCAAGCAGTTTGACCCCACTGCCAACTCGTTCCTTTTGGATCTTTTATCACATGGCTAGGCACCACCCCTGTGGCGATGTCCCGCGGGCGGATTGTTGCTTTTTTACGTTGGCTTGAAGGCAACAGCCAACTAGCAAAAGACAAACAAGGGCCTCCCCGTCGGGGAATCGAACCCCGGTCTTCCGCGTGACAGGCGGAGATACTGTCCACTATACTAACGAGGAGCTGCGTGCAGAAAGCCCCCGTTCTCACCCCACACAGATCGGCAACGTAATCCAGTCCTAACGGCATTGTCTGCAGCGCTGGCCCTAAAGACCTTGGCTGACAGCAAGAGGAGTGTTGCCCTCTTCTTCAGCACTTCTGTCAGAGTGTGCGTGCAAGCGTTGGTGGTATAGTGGTGAGCATAGCTGCCTTCCAAGCGGTTGACCCGGGTTGGATTCCTGGCCCACACTTCTCCTGTGTCAGCTGTAATCCTACATGGCCGGCGGCCACAGTTGTGATGTTGTCCTCTGACCTGCGGGTAGATCAGTGCAAATTGCGATGGCTTGGCTCCGGGGTCTGGGCATGTCTATTTAGCGCCGAAACACACACAAAGTGTGCCTTGGTAGAAAGCCTTCTTTTTCGGCACTTCTGTCAGAGTTTGTCCACAAGCGTCAGTGGTATAGTGGTGAGCATAGCTGCCTTCCAAGCAGTTCGTACGGGTTTGAGTCCCTGCCAGCACATCCCCTTTGGCTATTTTACCACATATCCAGGCACCACCCCTTGGAGGATGTTTGGGTAGCTTGGTGCATTTTCTGCAGTGCCGACCCCAAGGACCTTGGCTGACAGCAGGAGGAGGGTTGAAAACTGGCCTTGGGCAGCGTTTTCTTCATTAATATTCCTTGCTTCCTCGTCAGTCTTCGACTGGTCATCAGCAGTAACTTGAACGGTGCACCACACAGGAGAACGTTATTAGCATGTTTTGCAGCAAACAAAGCACGCCGTTCATTCTTACACATGGCCCAGTTTTTACTCCACAAAATGTCAGCCCGACCTGTCATGAGCTGCATCCAGTCAACCCTTGCCATGACATTCGAACCGGGGGAGCTCATTACAGTGAATACTGGGTGACAGAAGATGAGAACTCCGCCACTGCAGCGTGAAATTATCGACCTCCGTTTTTTTTTTTGGTGTGGTTGTACCTTTGAACGCTTCCTCTAACCTCAATGTCGGAACGAGATGGGATCCATACTCGGCATGTTTTTTTTCTGGGGAGTTTTTTCTTCGGCCAGAGCCCACACAAAGAACTCCTTGGTTGAAAGATTTCCTTTTCTACGCTTCTGTGAGAGGATGTCCACAAGCGTTGGTAATATAGCGGTGAGCATAGCCGGCTTCCAAGCAGATTCCTGGCCGATGTATTCCTTTTGGCTGCCGTAATATTACATGGCCAGGCGCCACCCTTGTGAAGATGTCCCATGACTCGTGAGTAGATCAGTGCCTATTGCGAAGGTTGGGATCCGTATGCTGCACATGTTTTTTTTTTTTTGGTGCCGAACCCAAACGAAGAGGGCCTTGGTTGAAAGCATTCTTTTTGAGCTCCTCTGCCGAGCACTGTCCACAGGCGTTGGTGGTATAGTGGTGAGCATAGCTGCCTTCCAAGCAGTTGACCCGGGTTCGATTCCCGGCCAACGCATTGCCTTTGGCTGCTCTATATATCACATGGCCGGGTGCCACCGTTGGGAAATTGTCCTGTGATCAGCGCATGTCGCCATGGCTCGGCTCCGTACTCTGGAGCTCTGTTTTAGCCCCAAACCCAAACAGAGAGTGCCTTGTTTGAAAGCATACTTTTTCAGCACTTCTGCCGGAGAACATCCACAAGCGTTGGTGGTATAGGGATGAGAATAGCTGCCTTCCAAGCAGTTTGACCCCACTGCCAACTCGTTCCTTTTGGATCTTTTATCACATGGCTAGGCACCACCCCTGTGGCGATGTCCCGCGGGCGGATTGTTGCTTTTTTACGTTGGCTTGAAGGCAACAGCCAACTAGCAAAAGACAAACAAGGGCCTCCCCGTCGGGGAATCGAACCCCGGTCTTCCGCGTGACAGGCGGAGATACTGTCCACTATACTAACGAGGAGCTGCGTGCAGAAAGCCCCCGTTCTCACCCCACACAGATCGGCAACGTAATCCAGTCCTAACGGCATTGTCTGCAGCGCTGGCCCTAAAGACCTTGGCTGACAGCAAGAGGAGTGTTGCCCTCTTCTTCAGCACTTCTGTCAGAGTGTGCGTGCAAGCGTTGGTGGTATAGTGGTGAGCATAGCTGCCTTCCAAGCGGTTGACCCGGGTTGGATTCCTGGCCCACACTTCTCCTGTGTCAGCTGTAATCCTACATGGCCGGCGGCCACAGTTGTGATGTTGTCCTCTGACCTGCGGGTAGATCAGTGCAAATTGCGATGGCTTGGCTCCGGGGTCTGGGCATGTCTATTTAGCGCCGAAACACACACAAAGTGTGCCTTGGTAGAAAGCCTTCTTTTTCGGCACTTCTGTCAGAGTTTGTCCACAAGCGTCAGTGGTATAGTGGTGAGCATAGCTGCCTTCCAAGCAGTTCGTACGGGTTTGAGTCCCTGCCAGCGCATCCCCTTTGGCTATTTTACCACATATCCAGGCACCACCCCTTGGAGGATGTTTGGGTAGCTTGGTGCATTTTCTTCAGTGCCGACCCCAAGGACCTTGGCTGACAGCAGGAGGAGGGTTGAAAACTGGCCTTGGGCAGCGTTTTCTTCATTAATATTCCTTGCTTCCTCGTCAGTCTTCGACTGGTCATCAGCAGTAACTTGAACGGTGCACCACACAGGAGAACGTTATTAGCATGTTTTGCAGCAAACAAAGCACGCCGTTCATTCTTACACATGGCCCAGTTTTTACTCCACAAAATGTCAGCCCGACCTGTCATGAGCTGCATCCAGTCAACCCTTGCCATGACATTCGAACCGGGGGAGCTCATTACAGTGAATACTGGGTGACAGAAGATGAGAACTCCGCCACTGCAGCGTGAAATTATCGACCTCCGTTTTTTTTTTTGGTGAGGTTGTACCTTTGAACGCTTCCTCTAACCTCAATGTCGGAACGAGATGGGATCCATACTCGGCATGTTTTTTTTCTGGGGAGTTTTTTCTTCGGCCAGAGCCCACACAAAGAACTCCTTGGTTGAAAGATTTCCTTTTCTACGCTTCTGTGAGAGGATGTCCACAAGCGTTGGTAATATAGCGGTGAGCATAGCCGGCTTCCAAGCAGATTCCTGGCCGATGTATTCCTTTTGGCTGCCGTAATATTACATGGCCAGGCGCCACCCTTGTGAAGATGTCCCATGACTCGTGAGTAGATCAGTGCCTATTGCGAAGGTTGGGATCCGTATGCTGCACATGTTTTTTTTTTTTGGTGCCGAACCCAAACGAAGAGGGCCTTGGTTGAAAGCATTCTTTTTGAGCTCCTCTGCCGAGCACTGTCCACAGGCGTTGGTGGTATAGTGGTGAGCATAGCTGCCTTCCAAGCAGTTGACCCGGGTTCGATTCCCGGCCAACGCATTGCCTTTGGCTGCTCTATATATCACATGGCCGGGTGCCACCGTTGGGAAATTGTCCTGTGATCAGCGCATGTCGCCATGGCTCGGCTCCGTACTCTGGAGCTCTGTTTTAGCCCCAAACCCAAACAGAGAGTGCCTTGTTTGAAAGCATACTTTTTCAGCACTTCTGCCGGAGAACATCCACAAGCGTTGGTGGTATAGGGATGAGAATAGCTGCCTTCCAAGCAGTTTGACCCCACTGCCAACTCGTTCCTTTTGGATCTTTTATCACATGGCTAGGCACCACCCCTGTGGCGATGTCCCGCGGGCGGATTGTTGCTTTTTTACGTTGGCTTGAAGGCAACAGCCAACTAGCAAAAGACAAACAAGGGCCTCCCCGTCGGGGAATCGAACCCCGGTCTTCCGCGTGACAGGCGGAGATACTGTCCACTATACTAACGAGGAGCTGCGTGCAGAAAGCCCCCGTTCTCACCCCACACAGATCGGCAACGTAATCCAGTCCTAACGGCATTGTCTGCAGCGCTGGCCCTAAAGACCTTGGCTGACAGCAAGAGGAGTGTTGCCCTCTTCTTCAGCACTTCTGTCAGAGTGTGCGTGCAAGCGTTGGTGGTATAGTGGTGAGCATAGCTGCCTTCCAAGCGGTTGACCCGGGTTGGATTCCTGGCCCACACTTCACCTGTGTCAGCTGTAATCCTACATGGCCGGCGGCCACAGTTGTGAATGTTGTCCTCTGACCTGCGGGTAGATCAGTGCAAATTGCGATGGCTTGGCTCCGCGGTCTGGGCATGTCTATTTAGCGCCGAAACACACACAAAGTGTGCCTTGGTAGAAAGCCTTCTTTTTCGGCACTTCTGTCAGAGTTTGTCCACAAGCGTCAGTGGTATAGTGGTGAGCATAGCTGCCTTCCAAGCAGTTCGTACGGGTTTGAGTCCCTGCCAGCGCATCCCCTTTGGCTATTTTACCACATATCCAGGCACCACCCCTTGGAGGATGTTTGGGTAGCTTGGTGCATTTTCTGCAGTGCCGACCCCAAGGACCTTGGCTGACAGCAGGAGGAGGGTTGAAAACTGGCCTTGGGCAGCGTTTTCTTCATTAATATTCCTTGCTTCCTCGTCAGTCTTCGACTGGTCATCAGCAGTAACTTGAACGGTGCACCACACAGGAGAACGTTATTAGCATGTTTTGCAGCAAACAAAGCACGCCGTTCATTCTTACACATGGCCCAGTTTTTACTCCACAAAATGTCAGCCCGACCTGTCATGAGCTGCATCCAGTCAACCCTTGCCATGACATTCGAACCGGGGGAGCTCATTACAGTGAATACTGGGTGACAGAAGATGAGAACTCCGCCACTGCAGCGTGAAATTATCGACCTCCGTTTTTTTTTTGGTGAGGTTGTACCTTTGAACGCTTCCTCTAACCTCAATGTCGGAACGAGATGGGATCCATACTCGGCATGTTTTTTTTTCTGGGGAGTTTTTTCTTCGGCCAGAGCCCACACAAAGAACTCCTTGGTTGAAAGATTTCCTTTTCTACGCTTCTGTGAGAGGATGTCCACAAGCGTTGGTAATATAGCGGTGAGCATAGCCGGCTTCCAAGCAGATTCCTGGCCGATGTATTCCTTTTGGCTGCCGTAATATTACATGGCCAGGCGCCACCCTTGTGAAGATGTCCCATGACTCGTGAGTAGATCAGTGCCTATTGCGAAGGTTGGGATCCGTATGCTGCACATGTTTTTTTTTTTTTGGTGCCGAACCCAAACGAAGAGGGCCTTGGTTGAAAGCATTCTTTTTGAGCTCCTCTGCCGAGCACTGTCCACAGGCGTTGGTGGTATAGTGGTGAGCATAGCTGCCTTCCAAGCAGTTGACCCGGGTTCGATTCCCGGCCAACGCATTGCCTTTGGCTGCTCTACATATCACATGGCCGGGTGCCACCGTTGGGAAATTGTCCTGTGATCAGCGCATGTCGCCATGGCTGGGCTCCGTACTCTGGAGCTCTGTTTTAGCCCCAAACCCAAACAGAGAGTGCCTTGTTTGAAAGCATACTTTTTCAGCACTTCTGCCGGAGAACATCCACAAGCGTTGGTGGTATAGGGATGAGAATAGCTGCCTTCCAAGCAGTTTGACCCCACTGCCAACTCGTTCCTTTTGGATCTTTTATCACATGGCTAGGCACCACCCCTGTGGCGATGTCCCGCGGGCGGATTGTTGCTTTTTTTACGTTGGCTTGAAGGCAACAGCCAACTAGCAAAAGACAAACAAGGGCCTCCCCGTCGGGGAATCGAACCCCGGTCTTCCGCGTGACAGGCGGAGATACTGTCCACTATACTAACGAGGAGCTGCGTGCAGAAAGCCCCCGTTCTCACCCCACACAGATCGGCAACGTAATCCAGTCCTAACGGCATTGTCTGCAGCGCTGGCCCTAAAGACCTTGGCTGACAGCAAGAGGAGTGTTGCCCTCTTCTTCAGCACTTCTGTCAGAGTGTGCGTGCAAGCGTTGGTGGTATAGTGGTGAGCATAGCTGCCTTCCAAGCGGTTGACCCGGGTTGGATTCCTGGCCCACACTTCACCTGTGTCAGCTGTAATCCTACATGGCCGGCGGCCACAGTTGTGAAGATTGTCCTCTGACCTGCGGGTAGATCAGTGCAAATTGCGATGGCTTGGCTCCGCGGTCTGGGCATGTCTATTTAGCGCCGAAACACACACAAAGTGTGCCTTGGTAGAAAGCCTTCTTTTTCGGCACTTCTGTCAGAGTTTGTCCACAAGCGTCAGTGGTATAGTGGTGAGCATAGCTGCCTTCCAAGCAGTTCGTACGGGTTTGAGTCCCTGCCAGCGCATCCCCTTTGGCTATTTTACCACATATCCAGGCACCACCCCTTGGAGGATGTTTGGGTAGCTTGGTGCATTTTCTGCAGTGCCGACCCCAAGGACCTTGGCTGACAGCAGGAGGAGGGTTGAAAACTGGCCTTGGGCAGCGTTTTCTTCATTAATATTCCTTGCTTCCTCGTCAGTCTTCGACTGGTCATCAGCAGTAACTTGAACGGTGCACCACACAGGAGAACGTTATTAGCATGTTTTGCAGCAAACAAAGCACGCCGTTCATTCTTACACATGGCCCAGTTTTTACTCCACAAAATGTCAGCCCGACCTGTCATGAGCTGCATCCAGTCAACCCTTGCCATGACATTCGAACCGGGGGAGCTCATTACAGTGAATACTGGGTGACAGAAGATGAGAACTCCGCCACTGCAGCGTGAAATTATCGACCTCCGTTTTTTTTTTTGGTGAGGTTGTACCTTTGAACGCTTCCTCTAACCTCAATGTCGGAACGAGATGGGATCCATACTCGGCATGTTTTTTTTCTGGGGAGTTTTTTCTTCGGCCAGAGCCCACACAAAGAACTCCTTGGTTGAAAGATTTCCTTTTCTACGCTTCTGTGAGAGGATGTCCACAAGCGTTGGTAATATAGCGGTGAGCATAGCCGGCTTCCAAGCAGATTCCTGGCCGATGTATTCCTTTTGGCTGCCGTAATATTACATGGCCAGGCGCCACCCTTGTGAAGATGTCCCATGACTCGTGAGTAGATCAGTGCCTATTGCGAAGGTTGGGATCCGTATGCTGCACATGTTTTTTTTTTTTGGTGCCGAACCCAAACGAAGAGGGCCTTGGTTGAAAGCATTCTTTTTGAGCTCCTCTGCCGAGCACTGTCCACAGGCGTTGGTGGTATAGTGGTGAGCATAGCTGCCTTCCAAGCAGTTGACCCGGGTTCGATTCCCGGCCAACGCATTGCCTTTGGCTGCTCTACATATCACATGGCCGGGTGCCACCGTTGGGAAATTGTCCTGTGATCAGCGCATGTCGCCATGGCTGGGCTCCGTACTCTGGAGCTCTGTTTTAGCCCCAAACCCAAACAGAGAGTGCCTTGTTTGAAAGCATACTTTTTCAGCACTTCTGCCGGAGAACATCCACAAGCGTTGGTGGTATAGGGATGAGAATAGCTGCCTTCCAAGCAGTTTGACCCCACTGCCAACTCGTTCCTTTTGGATCTTTTATCACATGGCTAGGCACCACCCCTGTGGCGATGTCCCGCGGGCGGATTGTTGCTTTTTTACGTTGGCTTGAAGGCAACAGCCAACTAGCAAAAGACAAACAAGGGCCTCCCCGTCGGGGAATCGAACCCCGGTCTTCCGCGTGACAGGCGGAGATACTGTCCACTATACTAACGAGGAGCTGCGTGCAGAAAGCCCCCGTTCTCACCCCACACAGATCGGCAACGTAATCCAGTCCTAACGGCATTGTCTGCAGCGCTGGCCCTAAAGACCTTGGCTGACAGCAAGAGGAGTGTTGCCCTCTTCTTCAGCACTTCTGTCAGAGTGTGCGTGCAAGCGTTGGTGGTATAGTGGTGAGCATAGCTGCCTTCCAAGCGGTTGACCCGGGTTGGATTCCTGGCCCACACTTCACCTGTGTCAGCTGTAATCCTACATGGCCGGCGGCCACAGTTGTGAAGTTGTCCTCTGACCTGCGGGTAGATCG
>CAIGQS010000533.1:0-24832 GCA_903798195.1 Danio kyathit | reverse complement strand
ACAACAAACACACACCTTCAGCGAGCAGTGTCAGTGTGTGTGAAGCCCTACCTGCGTGGGTCAGCAGGGGTTTGGACAGGTACGTGTCGGTGTAGAGCGGAGAGAGAATCTCCTCTCGATCCTCATCGTAGAGTTTGGTGAACGCTCGAACACTGAGTCTGAAAACACACACGGAAGAGGAGGAGATGAACACTGCTGCGGTCTGTCATTCTGTACACACACTGGTTTAGATTGAAGAGCTGGTGATGATGATGATGATGATGAAGAGCGATCTCCCTCTGCTCAGCCTTGGGGTGTACTCACATTAGGTACCGTTGCCTTGAACCATGCCGAAGCGCGATTGTCCCCCTCCCCTCTCCCCCTCGGCCCGCACTCACACTGCATCTCTACCTTCTGAACCCGAGCAGGCGTCCGTCAGTGCTGTCAGGCAGTGATTGTCTATCTGTAGCTGTGTACATGTGTGTGTGTGTGTGTGTGTGTGTGTGTGTGTGTGTGTGTTGTGTGTGTGTGTGTGTGTGTGTGTGTGTGTGTGTGTGTGTGTGTGTGTGTATCTGTGTAAGCCAGTAGAGTCTCAACAAGTGTCCTTGGGACAGGGAGGAGGTATTCAGAGTGTCTCGTTATCTTGTTCTCTGGGGGAAGTTGTTTGTCTCCAGCAACAGCCAGCATGTGGCAGGAGTGTCATGGGGAAGCCGAAAGAGAAACGGTTTTCAAATTTGGGTCAATATCTGCCAGTTTTACAGATATCTAATGTCCGTCACTGCTCTCCAGGTCTGTCCAAAATCTGCTGCAAAGCCGCTAGTTTCTCCCCGATGTTTTCCAGTTTGCAGTCCATAACCACAGTCTGAGTACTGACAGCTCTGCCCACCACCGTTTCAGTCCAGCCGGTTTCATGGCTCTGGGTGCAGGTATGTGCGTCGTCTGATCTTATCGACTGATGTAATGTACTATAAAAAGTTTCATTTGTCAATTTATTTTCATTGGACAGTTAGATTCATGATCTGTCGTGGTTTTCTTGGAGCAACAGGTACAAATGCAGAACTTTAAAGCAGTTTAACATTCAGTCCTTTAGCAGACGCTTCTGTCCAAAGCAACTTAAAACTGAGCAGGCAGGAAGAGGCGATACACAAAAGAAGAAGAGCTGATTATACAGAGGAACTGTGTGTTAGAGAATTAGTGTCTGGTCTATATAGAGGGAGGAGTGCTTCTGCAGGTGGTTTGTCAAGCCCACTCACCTGTGTGAGGCACACTTCATAAAAGCACAATGTTTTTAGCGATATGGAGTGATGGTAAGAAAGAGGATCTAAAGGCTTCTTATTGTGTATTACATCATTCTATGAGACTACGCATTACTTTACGCAGAGCTTGTGCACTTCTAACTGCGCCTGCTGTAAGAACATGTGATGCAAGCAAAGTAAGAAAACATTTAGTTACAAACTGGCTAGCAGTTACTAAGCCTCTAGTGTGGAGTTTATGTTCCAGTTTAAGTAAGAACATATGAACAGCTGCTGCAGCACTACCCAGAGGAGCAGACCACCGCACTAGTGCCCCCAACTCTGCCCACTGGCCGCAGCACCTGAGCCTCACCTGTATGCGGTCCCGGGCTTCAGCGGTCCATCACAGAAGGCCACCTGCTCCTGAGATCCTCCTGTCGATGTTTTCTGATCACAGCGTCCTCCCAGATTCTCCATCCCCGACCCCAGCTGGACCCTGAACTCCTGCGCCGGGCTCTGGCTCTCGTCACAGTGGCTGCGGAAGAAGCTGGTCTGATAAGCTTTGATGGAGCTGTTGGACCTGTAGTCCAGGTATGAGGGAAGAGGATGAAGCTGCTGCGGCTGCTGGCGTTCACTGTCTGCATTTACACCACAGAAAGAGGATTTAGTTCAGTTGTGGGAGGAAACTGAAGGAGACCTAAAGGGTCAGTTCAGCCTAAAATGAAGAATCTGTCATTAACTCCTCTCCGTTATGTCGTTCCTCTGAGCGATTCGATCATCTTCAGACACAAATGAAGATATTTCAGCTGAAATGCAAGAGCTTCTGATAGACAACAAGGGTCCCGAGACACTCAAAGTGCAGAAAAGACCAGAAACATCCTCAAACACTCTTTAGTGGTTTCATCAGAATATGATCAAGCTGTGGGAATACTTTAGTGTGCAGATAGAGCACATATAACAGTGTTGTCCATCAGTTTCTCCTCCTCAGTGTCAGTATATTGCGCACACTGTCGTGTGGCGCCGCATCGGGAGAGGGGCTTCATCACTGCTCTATCTCTACACTAAAGTATTCCCACAGCTTGGTCGTATTCTGTTTGAGCCACTGAAGACATGAGGGAGTGTTTGAGGATGTCTCAGGACCCTCGCTGTCTCTGGAGGATCAGGAGCTCTCGCATTTCAAACCTCTTCATTTCTGTCTGAGGATGAACGAAGCCCTAAAGGGATTAGAATGACATGAGGGAGAGGAATTAATGACAGACTCTTCATTCTTGGGTGAACTAGGCCTTTAGTCTACTCATTAGATAATAAATGCCTCCTGACCGTCAGACTCGATGATGACGATGGTGAAGAACTTCACTGCGCCGTTGATGTCACTGAACCAGCTGCAGTTAAACTGGAACAGTATGGTGGATTTGGTGATCATGACCGCGTTATCATCAATCCGAGCCCTGGGCAGGGGTGGACCTGAGATAACAAGAACCCTATTTAGTAAACACTACTGTCAGAAAGGGATCTCATCGAGTATATTAATGTAAGCCATAACTCACGATCTATCATGGTGACCACGTTCTCCATCACAGCCTCGCTGGTCATGCTGTCAGATATGACTTTAACAGAGACGATGTAGTGTTTATGAGGCTCCAGATCCCTGATCAGATAGACGGTGTTCCCTTTGACTGTTCGCTGCGAGTACACCATTCTCCGAGAGTCCTTCCTAGTGCACTCGATAGTGTACGAGTCAAAGTCAGCTTCTGGGGGAATCCAGGAGCAAGAAATGGTGGAGGAGTTCTGCGGGCGGCAGTGAAGACTCTGAACACGCTCCGGCTCTGAAGACAAGAACAAACACACATTTCACTAACTAGTGCTCTACCTGCAGGTTACTGTGGTCGACTGGTCTATCACTGTGATCACTACTAATAGCTGGTTTCTATTCTGTTGTTGGGCTGGTTTTCCACAGTGTTTAGCTGATCCCGGATCAGACGTCTCTGTTCTCTAGTAATCCTAGAGACCCTGATCAGATTGCTCAACTGTGATGATTATATCTGGAGCTAAACTCTGCAGAAAAGTAGATTTTGAATTGCAATTGCATTACCCCCTTGTAACCAGCAGGTGTCCTCAGTACACAATTTCTAACGCATCTGACCAGTGAATCCAGCTTGTGTAACCTTGTCAAACAGGGAATTTAGCGATACAATCAAATTTTATACCGCAGGAAAATACAAAGATGCCAAAACTAGCTCTTTATACCTGAGGTAATCTGTTGTGTATTTCAATTTGCTAGCCTGGCTTGCATAGCTTGCATGTCATTTTTATCATTCTTGCCATCTTTAGCTTCTCTACAATATCATCTGTAGCTTTCATTTGCACAAGATCTTTATATTTCAGTGGATTCTGACTCTGATCTCTCAGTGCTTTACCATTTATAAGCTGGAAATAAATAGTTCTGAAAGTGATTCCCATGATATTGATTCTCTACATCTTCATTGTTATAGCTGTGATCTGAACTCGTGCATTCAGAATGATTTTTAGAGAGATGTCTTTATCACCAGCCTATCATTGCGGTGTGAACAGGCCTTATTATGCTAGTGTCTGGTGCTCCACTGACTTGTCCTGATGGTCCTAGAGATGGGAAGGCTGTAGGTGGGGTTGTTGGTTCCAGCACCGCTGACCGTGCGGAGGCTGATGTTGTACTGGCGTCCAGGATGCATCCCTTTCAGGATCCGGTTGGCAGATGTGGGACTGTGGTAGGGATTGAACACAGACAGATGGTCCCTGGGGCTCCACTGAAGGTCAAAGTCATCATAATCTGTGTTTTCTGGAGTGCTCCAGGTGATCTCCAGTGAGGTGTTGGTGATTTCCCGAAGGAGAATGAGACTGGAGGCTTGGGGTCTACACAATATAAACGGTACAGTAATTAAAATCAGTAATTCAAGAGAAACTGCACCACTGTACCCCATCTTTGAGACCTACTCAACACATCATATTTATCTTGTTTTTATGATTTACTGGAGCCATGTACCTGTCCTGCCGCTGGTGGTTGCCATGTTGGTGAGATCACCACTGTGTGTAAGAACCACAGCCTGGTAGAGGCGTCCCGATACCAGGCTCTGGAACTGGTGACTCCGGCTGTCAGGCCCCAGGCTCTTCTCTGCGGTCCGGGTCCCATTAGGGTTGAGGATCAGAAGGGTGTAGCTGCTCACAGCCCCCGCGGGCTGCTTCCAGCTCAGCCACAGACTCTCAGAGCTCCGTCTGCTGTCGGCGTGCAGGAACGTCACCGCTGCAGGAACTACACAACACAACCAACAACAGTGCCATCATAGTCTTCCTTTCAAAAAGCTTGCATTACATTTGTTGTTTCATCACTGTGACTAAGCCAGACATTGGACTATATCATTATTATTACACTATACAGATTTCTCAGTATAAACTGGTGCGCATCGTTCACCTGTGCGGGCCCAGAGAGACGTGCTGTTGGTTTGATCTCCACTGCGGGTGAAAATCAGCACTTTATACAGCAGTCCCGGTTGAAGGTTCAGGAAAGAGCAGTCCTGCATGGTTCCTGATTTCTTATCAACCCATCTTTCATCTTTATCATACAGAAGAACATCAAATTCATCAAACTCTCCGTCTGGCGGAGTCCAGCGGAACGACAGGCTGGTGGTGGTGTTGCTGATGATGGACAAGTTACTGACCGTCGCTGGACCTGCAGGAAACACATTCAGACGCTGTAACAGGTCAAAAGACTAACACAGGTTAAATATGGGATTGAGACGTGTACACACAGGTTCTGCCCTCGGCTCCCACATCATTGCTGCTGACTCCTCCGCTGAGGGCCTGGATCAGGACGCGGTAGGGTTTCCCCGGGGTGAGCTGCGTGAAGGTGTGCTGAGCGGCCTGTGGCGGTGTGGAGATGTTGGACACCAGTGTTCCTCTCTCGTCCAGCAGCTGCAGACGAAAGCTGTCGAACACGCCTCGACCCGCCTGCCAAAACACAGACAGAGCGGACGTGCTGCGCTGCTCCTCCAGCTGTAGAGCCGACACGGGTGAGGGAACTGCAGAACCAAGAGGAGAAACATCTGATTATGATAACATTTGGAGATAAACATGCGCAAAGGGTTATTCGGAGATAACCTAATTTTCATTTCTGGGTTAACTAACTGACTCTGGGTTAATTAAAATGCCTTATTTGACCTGTTCGTCCTGTTGCTGTGCTGTTATTGATCAGAGATCCGCTGATTGACGTAACAGTGATGTTGTATTGCTGTCCGGGCTGCAGACGCTGGAAGCTGACCTCATTGACGTGTTTTGGGACGAATATTTCCTGGGCTGGAAACAGAGACACAGTGTACCGGTCCACATCACCCTGCCCCGGCGTCCAGCTGACCCGCAGACTGCTGCTCTGACCCTCGTTACTGATGTGGATGTTCTTCACAGAACTGGGAACTACAATACACAGACATTAACACAACATTAGACTCCACAAGATATCTGCGGTGTTCCTCCAGCATATGTACACACACACACACACCGGTTCTGCCCCTGAGGAACTGCACGCTGAGGTTGGGCCCGCTGAAGGTGGACACCAGGATCTTGTAGAGTCGGCCAGGAGTGAGTGAGGACAGCAGGTACTGCGTGGTGCTGCTGGTCAGAGTGATGGGAGGAAACACCTTCATGTCATTAAACAGCAGCTGGACTTCATAATGATCCACATCTCCAGGAGCAGAAGCCCAGGTCACTAGCAGATCCTCAGTGCCGCTGTCCGCCAGAGACAGGTTCTGCACTCTTGCGGGCACTAAGAAGGAGAACATCATCAAATACAGCACAGAACCAAAGCAGACTGAAGAACAACACACAGTTGAGACCACAGCTATAACTGTAGAGATATAGAGAGACTATCATTAGGATCACATCAGGGCGATTTCTGTTTCAGCTTATAAATGATAAAACACTGACAGCCAGTCAAAATCCACTGAAATATAAACGGTTTGTATACCCTAACCCTAACCCTACAGACAACATTGTGGAGAAGTTCTGCCTGATATTAAACCTCCTTTTCAAAGATGGTAACGATGATAACAATGACATGGAAGCTATGCAAGCCAGGCTAGCAAACTGAAGCATAAATCTAAACGTATCTCAGGTATTCAGTGCTGGTTTAGACTTCTTTGTGTTGCCAACTTTGAAAAGCAGGAGAAACAATAGTATGTGTTGTTCTTGTTCTACTACACTGATCGCAATCGCTAAATACCCTGTTTGATTAAATAGATTACACAAGCTGGATTCACTGGTCAGATGTGCTAGAAACAGGACACCTGCTGGTTACAGGGGGTAATGCAAAAGGAAAAGCAAAAATAATGAACCCAGCATTACTGTGAACAGCCCTTAAACAACGGAGCTTCAGAACTTACAGGTGCTTCCGTGAGTCGAGACACTGGACTCATACTTTCCACTCCACGTGCTGACGGTCACCGTGTAGAGCCGGCCTGGCACCAGCCCACTGAACACACACTCATTCTGGCTCTTGGGCACCGTCCGGTTCTGGTGGAAGATGTTGTTGTGCTTTATGGAGACATGATAGTAGTCAAAGTCTCCCTCCGCATGGCGCCAGTACACCTTCAGGAGCTGTTCTTGGGCCATGTGTGTGGCGGTGGGGTTCAGCACTGGGGATGGTTCTAGAAGAGCACAGGATAATCAGAAGGAAATCGACAGACTCTGAGCTGCAGAAATACAGTGATGATCTTACGTGTGCGCTCCTGAACCGCGGTGTGGTTCTCAAACTCTCCACTGCGGGAGGTGATGGAGATGTTGTAGAGACGCCCCGACACCAAAGACTTGAACACACACTCTGTGCTGAGCTTAGAGACGGTGAGTGTGTGTACGGTGCGCTCCTGATCCCGCAGACTCACCCAGTAACTGTCCACATCTCCCTCAGCCGCTCGCCAGGACACGCTCAGGAAGTCCATACGGCCGTTATTGCTGACGGTCACATCTCTGACCGCGGCTGGAACTGATACACACACACACACAAACACACACAGATGGACAGAATGTTTTTAAATATTCCTTATTTCTGTGTCCCCTAAACACTAGTGTTGCTGTAAGTGTGATTGTTCTCTCACAGAAGATCAACATCCGCTCCGCACAAAAACACTCTCTGCAGGAAACCACACGAATGACCTTCACATATTCAAGGCTTCCTGAACATTCCAGGAGCATTCCTGCAGGTCCAGATAAGAGTGTGTGTGTGAAGTTCAGCATACCTGGGCCATCCTTAAGGACACTTCTAAGTAAACCATTAAAGTTACACCGGTGAATCACTCAAACAGAGAGTTCCAAAAGAGTTTCCATCACGCGTCTGGCCTCATTCTGCTCTGTTAGAGGCTCTGGGTTGTGTTTGCTGCTCTCCTACAGCACGTTTACATGAGATTAAAACATTTATTTTCTCATAATACCCACTGCATCGTAATTTCTGAAATGATTTTTTATTCAACGACCAATCAAAACACCAGCCCTTCCGATTAAAGTCCGTCTGATCAGTTGCTTTTGTTTGTGTTCTGTTTGCTGAGATCCTGTTCTGTACACTAGGAACATCTGCATATTGCTGCTCTTCTGATGATTTGATATTCCCATTTGATTTGACTTGTCAATTATTGGTATTATTGCTAATTGGGGCCTAATGGTTAGAGAGTTGGACTTGGGATCCAAAGTTCGCAGGTTCAAGTCTCAGCACCAGCAGGGATTATTGGGGAGAGTGAAAAATATCCACCATGTTTGAGGAGATTCCCTTGAGCAAGGCGTTGAACCCCCACTGCTCCCCGGGTGTGTGTTCACGGGTGTAAGTCACTTTGGATAGAAGTGTCTACTAAATTGCATAAATGTAATTGGTCAGATGCCTGTACTGTGCTCTAATTGGCCAGATGGCCCTACTCGTCTCTGATTGATCAGACTGTCCTACTCTGCACTCATTGGTCATGTGGCCCTATGCTGATCTTATTGGTCAAATGTCTCTTTCTCTTGTGCTTTATTCTGATTGGTCAGCTGACTCTGCTTTATTCTGATTGGTCAGATGACTTTGCTTTATTCTGATTGGTCAGATGACTTTGCTTTATTCTGATTGGTCAGATGACTTTGCTTTGTTCTGATTGGTCAGATGACTTTGCTTTATTCTGATTGGTCAGATGACTTTGCTTTGTTCTGATTGGTCAGATGACTTTGCTTTATTCTGATTGGTCAAATGTTTCTGAGTTTCACTGCTGTGTGGTTTTACTGGTGTGCAGATTGAAGGCATGTGTGTATCAGTGTATCTGAGCTGCAGTACCAGTGCGTCCCTCCGCCACCATCTGCCGGGAGCGAGCGCTGCGGTGCGCAGTTGTCACCACCGCGCGGTACAGAGCGCCGGGTCTCAGGCTCTGGAAGAGGAGTGCGGTGGTGTTGGGCAGCACACTCTCATTCCGCACCACCACACTGTCCTGGATCAGCAGCACACGGTACAGATCCAGCTGACCTAGCGCAGCGTCCCAGCTGACCTGCAGAGCATCAGTCCGGCCCAGATTACTGACCTGCAACTGCGTGACCTGAGCAGGGACTGATCACACACACACACACACACACATTATAAAACTCAGAAGCCAATTGAAAACTCACTGCATCTTCACACTAGACCACAGTACACCTCAGCATCACTCACTTGTTTTTGCAGTGATGTGGGCGGAGCTGCTCAGATCTCCACTGTTGGTTGTCACGGTAATGGTGTAGGCGTGTCCAGGCATCAGGTTAGTAAAGCTGCATTCACGCACATCGTGATCTGCTGTCCTGGAGTCCACAGTGGCGTCTCCGTCCGTCAGCAGGAGTGTGTAGTTCTCCCACTCACCCACAGGGGGGCTCCAGGCAGCCCGCAGACTCGACTCAGCGGCGTGGCGGATACTCAACATCGACACGGCACGCGGAGCTGAAACACCACAGTAATGCAGTTCACTGTCCACATGTCCAGCATGTTACTGCACACACTCTGACTTCTGTATGTGTGTGTGTGTGTGTGTGTGTGTGTGTGTGTGTGTGTGTGTGTGTGTGTGTGTGTGTGTGTGTGTGTGTGTGTGTGTGTGCGGCTGCTGGGGTTTATGCTGTTGCTCACTAATGCTGGTACATTTGACAAATAAACAATTCAAGGACATTAATACAGTATATGCCTTCATCAATTACTGATGATTAGTGTAGTTTCAGCATAAGAGTTCAGTTAAATGAGCTGATTAGTATAATAATTAACTGCAGTGATTAACTTAAATGAGTTCATTATTGAGGTAAATGAGTTGACTAGTGTGGTTTAACCGCTGTGGCTGCTCAATCACCCACCGGCTCCCCCATGGCAGTCTGCGGTTGTGCTCAGATCTCCGCTCTGCACACTGACAGCAGCTCTGTATCTCCGTCCAGGAATCAGAGCCCAGTTAGTGAAGCTGAACTCCAGCCGCTGCCGGTCCACTGTCCGGTTCTCCAGCACAGATGAGCCGTTGAACAGCACGATACGGTAGAAATCCCAAATCCCATCAGGAGGAGACCAGGACAAGCGCAGAGTGTTTAGATGGAGCGAGTCCAGCTTCAGATGAGCTGCCCGTCCCGGAGCTGATCAGCAAACAGACATCACACACTCATATTCAGTCTGTGTGTTCATATAAATACAGCTCGGGTCATATCTGGTCATATTTCTCACCTGTTCTGGCTGTGGTCGTCTGCTCAGCTGCTCGTGCTCCACTCCTGGTCGTCACCAACAGCTCATACTGTAGTCCAGGAGTCAGACCAGTGAAAACACACTGAGACGCGTTTGCAGGAAGAGTCAGAGCCGCGCCGCCGGGCCGCAGAGACAGCAGGTACGAGTCAACCTGTCCGACTGCAGGAACCCATGTGGCACTTAGAGAGTCACTGCGGCCGTCACTGCGCAGGAGCAATGCGGAGACCGGAGCTGCATCTACATGAGCACACACACTGTATGACCACTGCACACACACACTGCACACTCTCAGAAATTAAGGTACGCGAGCTGTCACTGCGGTGGTACCTTTTCAAAAGGTACACATTTGTACTTAAAGGTCCATATTAATACCTCAAGGGTACATATTAGTACCTAAAAACTACAGAAGATTTCCTCTTAAAATTTTTAGGCATTAATGTATACTTTTGAGGTACCAATATGGACCCTTTAAGTTCAAATGTGTACCTTTTAAAAAGGGTTAGGGTTAGGACCACTGCGTCTACACACACTGTAGGACCACTGCGTCTACACACACTGTAGGACCACTGCGTCTACACACACTGTAGGACCACTGCGTCTACACACACTGTAGGACCACTGCGTCTACACACACTGTAGGACCACTGCGTCTACACACACTGTAGGACCACTGCGTCTACACACACTGTAGGACCACTGCGTCTACACACACTGTAGGACCACTGCGTCTTCACACACTGTAGGACCACTGCGTCTACACACACTGTAGGACCACTGCGTCTACACACACTGTAGGACCACTGCGTCTGCACACACTGTGGGACCACTGCGTCTTCACACACTGTGGGACCACTGCATCTACACACACTGTAGGACCACTGCGTCTGCACACACTGTAGGACCACTGCATCTACACACACTGTAGGACCACTGCGTCTACACACACTGTAGGACCACTGCGTCTACACACACTGTAGGACCACTGCGTCTACATGAGCAAGTATTGAAGGATTTTGAATGTAAAAATGCAGATGGGTTGGGTTTGGGTTTGGGTTTGGGTGTAGGGGAAGGATTGGGTTAGGGGGACAGTCTGTACAGTAGAGAGAGAGAGGGGGATTAAAATATCATTATCTGAGTATAAAACTCTTCATGCCTCTGGAAACTCATGGTAAAGGTGTATATCCAGAGCGTGTGAGTGTGTGGAGCATCATGGTCATGTTCAGTAACAGACAGGATACACAGGCGTGTCGTCTGCTGAAGCAGGAAGGGAGAGGCAGACTCAAAATATCCTGGAAATAACGATAATGCTGATGGCCTTTAGCAGGGAAAGGGGAGCTGAGGACTTTACTAGAGAGAAATCAGCTCACAGATGAATAAACACACACTATGATAGGCTCGTTTACAGAAATAATCAGAGCGTTTGTTGGATGAACATGGTTAAACTGTGTGTAAATCTACACGTCTGTTGTTTTAGCTTCATCAGTGTAGACTTATAGTTCACTTCTGTCTGAACTGTCCCTGTTGGCGATTTGATGTGTCTGTATTATGTGGACTGACTCATTTCAACACACGCTTGTCTTTAAAACACTGAAATAGAGACAGAGATTCTCCACTGATGGTTTAGACTGGGACTCTCTGAAATCACGTGTGTAAAGCTCTACCTCATCAACAGCACTATTACAAATCCCAGAGAAACCAAAGTGATGATCGGCCTGCTGTGTGTGCTGGGACAACAGTGGTGACTGTACGTTTGGGTTATCCGTCACAGTGAGTAAACCGTCTCTCATAAAGACTAAGGAAAAGGATCCAGGAAAGGGAGGCTCAGTCTGACCAGTGCCCTGTCCTTCAGAAGAGCACAGACCTGCACACATGGCTGAAAATGCAGGAATAAACCACCATTATTAGTCTGCTGTATGGTCATTTACATTCTACATTTACAGTATATTAAAGACTCTAGCTGGCGCTCAACGGCAGAAATGCTGAAAGCTGTTCAACAGCGGTTTGCACACTGTGCTCCTGTACCCAAAGTTCTGCCGTTTGGTTTAGGCTTTACTGTTTCCCTCAAATCCTCAACAATCCCTCAAAGGTCCAGAAGTATTGGCCAAAACCACAGACCCCTGCGCTCCTGTCATGAATGAAGATGTTGAAGATCCACAGATGAACCTGAAGACATTAAAACATCTGGAATAACCAGAATAAACCAAATGAACCTGATTCTGCTTCTCAAACTAAAATAAATCCCAAAGTCAAGAAGGACAAGAAATGCTGAAACCGAGAGAATTTAGAAATCGGACTGAAAATCCCAACAAATGGACCTGTAATTAATTATTACACTATAATATGCTACAGCTTATTCTACAGGTCTGCTGAACGCTGGATTCTGATATAGACACAGCTAAAGTAGTTCCGGCAGGTTTTGAGCGCATTACAGCACCATATCACTCCACTGAGTGATTAGAGTTATTACACAGCTACAACAGTCAGACATCTCATCAGAAGAGGAGGAGGAGATGTGGAGGACACTAGTGCTACACACAGGAGATGCTTGAGGAGGACACACAGCTGACTAACACACACACACACACACACACAACATCTCAGCAGTTTTTAAGTTTTTAAGTGGATGATTAGGACCAATGTTGTTTCAGTGAAGATGGAAAATCTATAGGAATGACCCACTAACTTTGAGTAACTTACTAACTTTATCTGTCCAATGTCTCTATAAGTCTGGACTCACAAGAGGAAAGAACCTTAAAGAACTTCACACTGCAGCCCAAAGGTGAAGAAACATGGACACAGTGTTCAGCGCTACAGTCAAACTGCTGGAATACACCAAGACACTCAAACACATCCGCTGTAAGCTGTGAACGCCGGTGCTTTATCAACCCTGTCAGAACAATGTGTTCCAGCACATCAGTGTTGAAGCAGAGGAACAATGAAGAGTGCTGTAAATCACTGAGTGTTATTGTGAGAACTCAAAGCGCTCAGTGAAGCACACACAGTAACACCTCTTCTGTTCACATTCACTCACCGGTTTGAACACTGATGTTTAGCTGAGCGCCGTCTGTCTCTGAAATTATATCAAACATGTAGCTGGTGCCGGGAATCAGATCCACCATCAGGCATGTGAAGCGGCTGCTGTCTTCAGAACATCTGGAGAAGCGAGATCCATCGGTCATGATGAAGCTGCAGGAGCGTCCCGGTGTGGTGAAACTGAACCCACAGGACTCCATATTAACACTCACTGCGATCATGTTCACCAGACACATCACAGCCTCTGTCGTCAGCAGCTACAGATGAGAAATACAAACAAGAAGCAGTGATTTATTGGCCAGCAAGATGAACAACAACAGAATTCCTCATGACCCGACTCTGTTTACAGCTATGTGTCGACAGCAACGGTTAGTCAGCTGTGCCCAGTCCTGTTCTTGGAGATGTACCTTACTGGCCGTCCATACCAGATCCCAGCATAGTGCTGAAAAATGCCCCCCTGATAGATTATGCCCCCCCTCATACAGGTAGAGTTAGAGGTGGGAGGTGTAGCTGGGATTTGGGCATCTGTATTCAGTGAGGGGTGCATCATTTGGCAGGGCTGTCTTTTTCAGCACAACACCGGATCAAGCTCAGCCATCTGGGATCATCAGGAGCTTCAGAACATCTAAATAAAGGATCAAGTGCTTGAGCAGGTCCAGGAACAGAACTGGACACTCCTAATGTGAACAGCTCGTCTAAATACAACTGTTGGCTAGTCTGTAAAATGATTTTGTGAATGCAACACTGGTTGTACCACAGTTTCTTACAAAGTCAGAGGAAAACCTTAAGGGTTTCTACTAACATTTCTATAATGCTGTCTGCACATGCCTTGAGGATATACGTCTCCATGCCTGCAGGGGGCAGTATCTGTATTGTTTGTATCATTCATGTATCATCAGAATATTTATGTCATTCCACAAAGGGAAACCAGAGCTACTGCTGCACACATACACACTGTAAATAAAGCAGCGTTTCTGTACCATTTTACAGCCCATTTAAAGTGCTGACGTGTGGAAAACACCAACCACACCAGTCTGACAGATACTCATTGATGGTTTGATGCCCCCCAATGGACGACCACCATAAAGAGATGATGTTCTTACAGTCCGACAAGCGGCAATCGTATAGGATTATTAAAAATCGCAGAGTAATCCACGCTATAAAACATCATGCTTTGAGCAAAATAAGTAAGAAGCTGTCCTGTCTTTCTGTAGTACAGCAGGGAAAGGAAAAGCCACTATGGTTTCTGGGCCTCATATGCAGAACTCTGATGATTAGGGCTGATGGAATCATCCTAACCTTCACCTGAACCCTCGAAATACAGCACCATAGTCTGCAGCTCTCAGACTGAATGATAATTGTGGAAACTGACATTTTCGGGAAATGGTTTTGTCATGTGTCAGTTTCTCCAATCATGCACCCCAGGATTACAGATTCTTAGAAGTATTATTCCTATGTTTGGAGTGAATGAAACACTGAACCAAGCTACATTTGGTGGTTGCAGAATTTGTTGAAGATCTCAGCTTTTAAATGAAACTATAAGCGGCTGCTCACCGTGGTTGTGGGGGCAGTTGTGGAGGTGGCAGTAGGAGTGGTTGTAGGAGCAGCTGTGGGAGCGGCTGTGGGTGTAGCTGATGTTCTGGTGCTCAGGGCAGTGGTTTCCTGAGCTGTCGATGGACTCACAGTCGTAGTAGAGTCCGTAATAAAGGTGAATCTGTGAGTTTCCGTCGCAGGTGTCCATGTGTACGGGACTGCTGCGCTTGATGCTGTGCTCACTCTAGATTTAGCAGAACTGCTGACAGCATTTGGAGAAGATTTGGAGTCTGTGCTGGACAGAGCTTCAGTAATCGCTCGCGTGGTTCTGGTTCTGAATGGAAGGATGGTCTGCACATCTCTGATGCTCTTGGTTGTGCTCGAGCTTCTGGTTGAGGCGTTGGGCCTTGATCCGTCTGTGTGGGACACTGGAGAACTGCTGGTGGAGCTCTCAGTCAGTGTGGGATCTGCAGCGCTGGTGATGCTGGCACCTTCAGATGTGCCCACCCGGGAATCAGAAGTGCTGTGAGTTTCAGAGTCAGACTGAGAGGACGCTGAAGCCCCGCCGTCAGTCGTGGAGAAAGAGAACTCTGTCTGAGTGATCAGAGGATTGACGGTCTGGTCCACAACAACTGAGGTGGAATCTAGTGTCTGATCAACATCTGAGGTGGACTCTACTGTACGATCAACATCTGAGGTGGACTCTACTGTACGATCCACAACATCCGAGGTGGACTCTACTGTCTGATCCACCACATCTGAGGAGGACTCTACTGTACGATCCACAACATCCGAGGTGGACTCTACTGTCTGATCAACATCTGAGGTGGACTCTACTGTCTGATCAACATCTGAGGTGGACTCTACTGTGTGATAAGCATCTGAGATGGACTCTACTGTATGATCAATGACATTTGAAATAGATTCTACTGTATGACCCACAACATCTGAAGTGGACTCTACTGTCTGACCACCATCTGAGATGGACTCTACTGTCTGATCAACATCTGAAGTGGACTCCACTGTACGATCAATAACCTTTGAGGTGGACTCTACTGTCTGACCACCATCTGAGGTGGACTCTACTGTCTGATCTCTACTCTGGGTGATATTCAGTGGATGGTGAAGTGTTCTGGTCAGCATCCGAGCGGTGGAGGATGGCTCTGTGATGCCGCCGGTGTCGTAGGGTGCTTCTGTCTCCAGTGTTTGATTCTCCTTGAGCTCTGTCCGGCTGGTGAATGTTGTGGGATCCCCCAGTGCAGTGGTCATGGTGCGTTTAGTCCTGCTTCTGACCGTGTTACTGTGATGCGTCACGCTTCTGCTCTGGGTCCAGATTGGCACAGTTAGAGTGGTCATTTCCCCTGTGGAGTTCACTGCTGAAACTGTGGATGGGCCTGAAGAAAGAGACAGATGTTAGACTGATGTAGCCTGATAGGTTTGGACAGACATGTTGGAATTAATAGGCACTAAATGAGTTGTTAACTTGAACGTATTGTTAACTGTTGTGTATTGTTTTTTTCTAAGTTGTGCAAAACTGGCAGGTTTATAGGGCAATTCATTGAAATTAAATCAAAAACACAATTGAGCAAAGTTGCGATTGTCATGCACATCTTGTCAAGAAAGCACAGTTCTGAGATCAGCTGTAAAACTCCAGCTGAAGGCCAGACAGCGCTCTCACACCGAAACTGCAAACACCCACAACAAAGAAAAGAAGTCCCCATAGCATTGCTCCACCTGAAAGCACCTGCTGGAGGTTTACTAGAACCAGCTTTACTGACGAAATGCACAAAACATTGCCCTTGATTGCTCACCTGAACCTAGGAAAACATGTATGTGGCAAAAGCACACGCAATGCATAATGATATTACATTACTTCCTGCATACTTATAAGTGATGTAAGTAAGAGTCATGTGATGGGGAGAGTCAGCTGACCTATGATTGGGCACAGAGGCGTGCTCCGCCGTCGTCCTCCAGAGTCCAGCGTGATCATGGACCAGTTGGAGTGTTTCTGCTGGGGGTGGACCACGACCCGAGCGCCCTGTTTGTGCAGGAACATGGGTGTCTCTGCCAGCCCGAGGGTCCCGCGGGGGCCGTAGCAGCTCCAGGCGGGGGCAGTGGCACAGTGACTCAGTCTGAGCAGGCGGGCATGGCGGGGGACACTGGAGCTCTTGTTCACCCACAGACAGCTGGAGCTCAATGTGTGATTCAGCTTCAGACTGCTGGTCCACATCCACTGCTGGGCTGGACTGTGCTCATCACACCGGCGCAGGACCACTGCACCCTTCTGAGAGCTCAGACACACGCCCTTACTAGTGTGTGCGATCAGAAAACCACCTGCAGGAAACAATCCATATCTCTGAATGAGGAAACGGGCACGCTAAATTCATGATTTCTTATGGACTTTGGCATCTGATGAATTGACACCTAACAGACGTTTAAATCTAACAGATGAAACATCAAATAGACGTCTTTGTGATGTACGTGTGCTTTCAGGAGTCTCTGAATAAGAAAACGGGGAAGAACTGCCAGATAACACAAGTACGTCTGCAAGATGCATTTTAAAGATCGTTTAGTCTAGAAAACATCTGCTGTGGTCAAAGGTCTGATAAACATCTTTATAAGGTCTGTTGAATGAACATTCTGCATATTAGACATCTTAAAGATCTCAAACGTCTATTTAATATCTCTAAATTGACATCAAATAGATGTTTTATAGATGCATGTCTTCCAGATGTAAACACAAACATCAAATATATGTTTCTCTGAACAAGAAAATGGCATATGTCTGTAAGATGTCTAAAAAACATCAGCGGTCATCGAAGGTCAGAATAACATCTTTAAAAGGTCTGCTGAATGCACATTCTAAACGCTGTTAGAGTCTGTATACCAGTGGTGCTCAACCCTGATTCTGGAGATCTACCTTCCTGCAGAGTTTAGCTCCAACCTTGATCAAACACAACTAAACCAACTAAACAGGATCTGATGGAGAACTTAATAATGAAAGACAGGTGTGTTTGATCAGGTTACAGCTGAACTCTGCAGGGAGGAAGATCTCCAGGAACAGGGTTGAGCACCTCTGCTACCATATAGAAATAGACATCTAATAGACATGTTGCAGATGTATGTCTTCCAGATGTAAACACAAACATTAAATAGACATATATGTGGTGTTTATATGCTATCAGAGCTACTGCATGCTAAATTCAGTATTGTTTTATGGCTTGGGCTAAATGTTAGCATGTTCTTGAACAGTTATAGATGCACATTCTTAAAAAGTCTACAGGTTAGGAGAGCATGATGATTGAGAAACATCTGAAACGGTCAGCCGCAGAGTTTATGCTGGGAGAAACCCGATGTGGACTGGAGAGTCTGCTTTCACTGTGTTTTACAGTTTACAGTGTTGTTATACACTAAAACACTGAGTAATGTTAATAACATCCATTTTGTTCTTTCAGGTATAACTTTGGCTCAGTTTTACTGCATGTAATCACCATCGTTTACGCCAGTACTGCTGTGGGGACACGTAACACAACAATAGAGCTGTTCAATACGATGTCAGAGAGTTCTGGCTCATTGTTTCTGTGCTCTGGAGGAGAAATCCAGGAGGAAAGACTGAGTGAAGTCAGCCAAACCTGAGGAGCTTGAAGAACACATCAGGACACAAACACACAGCTCAATCCACACAAGATTACTAAACACACACACACACACACACACACATAACTCAGACAGGTTTGTATTATTCTAAGTGTCAGGACACCAGATGACTGGGTGGATTCTCCTCCATAACGGCTGATCTGAGAGCAGCTGCCTGATCTGACACTGACTCCTCTTTGTGTTCAGAGTTACTGTGACGGTTACAATCAGAGGTTATAATGCTGTAATAACCTGTTATGTACTGATAACTAATATAAGAATATAATATAAGATTATAAGAATCCTAGAAGACGGAGAGCTCCATGAGGAGAGGCCGCGGTGACGTTAGTCCTGCTGAGAAACACTGACGCTGTGGAGGATTCAGTATAGAGGAGGTCATGAACACTCACCGGCCGCAGAGCAGATCTCCAGCGTCACAATAACCATCAGCAGCAGTGTATTGATCGTCATCCTCATGATCAGCGCTGTGTCCATGCCGGCGCTCTGAGGGTCTGACGGAGCTCACACACACACACACACACACACACAGGCTTCAGCCATGGAGGAAATTCTCTTTCAGGGGAAGGAAAAGCCACTGACCGCCGTTTCCTCCTATTCAACACTGACTGACCAGCGGCCCTCACACGCAAACACCTCTGCAGCACACACACACACACACACACACACACACACACACACACACACACACACACACACACACACACACACACACACACACACAAGTGTCTGTCTTCATGCCAGTGCTGCAGTGTAGAGCTCTAACAGGACAGCAGAACATCAGTGGTGTAGACCCTGACACTGGCCTGAGTCAGCAGGGCCGTCTGGGAGATGTCTGGGCTCCTTCCACAGGTTTGTGCTCCGGGCCCTTAGACTGCAGTGAGGGCCCTCAGATCCTCTGTAGTAGACTAGGGGCCTGAAGGCTCTGAGGGCCACGCTGCATTCCAGGGGTCTGCACTGCCGTCTGTGTCCAGCAGGGGTTTCTCCACCTCTGATACTGAGATCCTCTGAACACACCTGTACTGTCCTGTCAGTGTGTGTTCATCAGTGTGTGTTCATCAGTGTGTGTTCATCAGTGTGTGTTCATCAGTGTGTGTGTTCATCAGTGTGTGCATGAACAGTGATGGGCAGTATTTATGATACCTGTATTTGCAATATATAGAGTATTGTGTCGTCTGTCTTTGATGGGGTTTATGGAAAAGGTTCATATTTTGTATCATAATACTTCAGTGTAAAATACTGTGTCAGAGTGCACATGATGACTTCCTAAAGATGCGGCTTCAGATTGATGCTTTCAGTTATTTGCAATTGAACTATTTCTCTCATGGCAGATTCAGGAGTTTCTCACAGTATTTGCTCTAATATTTGTTCTTCTGGAGAAAGTCTTATTTGTTTTATTTGGGCTAGAATAAAAGCAGTTTTTAATAGTTTTAAAGCCATGTTAAGGTCAATATTATTAGCCCCTTCAGCAATATTAGTGTTGGATTGTCTCCAGAATAAACCACTGTTATACAATGACTTGCCTAATTACCCTAACTTTACCCTAATTACCCTAGTGAAGCCTTTAAATGTCACTTTAAGCTGAACACTAGTGTCTTGAAGAATATCTAGTCTAATATTATGTGCTGTCATCATGGAGAAGAGAAAATAAAACAATTATTATAGAGATGAGTTATTAAGTGAAGTTTATGTATAAACAAATTTGGAGAGGAGCACGTGCTTATTATTGTTCTCAGCTGTTCCAGCATTATCCCATGATCGATTATCCAATCAGACGACTCCTAACTCACTATAAATAACCAGAGTTTTCTTATCTCAATATCTTTATCTTGAAGAACCCCCCCCCCCCCCCCCCCCATTTTAGACGGGTGACACGTTGGCTCAGCGACTAGCACTGTGGCCTCACAGCAAGAATGCCGCTTGTTTAAGTCCTTACTAAACCAGAAGACATTTCTGTGTGGAGTTTTGCTTGTTCTCCCCGTGCTCGCGTGGGTTTTCCCTGGGTTTCCCGGTTTCCTCCCTCAGTCCAAATAACACACACCCTCAGCAAATTGAACACACAAATGAATACCATAGTCAAGCTCTAAAACACTCCTCTCCTCAGTCATCCATTTCCATCATTCAGCTAGAATAAGCCGGGGGAGTTTATCGAGATCTACCTGAGCTCAAACTCCCCTCTTGCCCTGCAAACAGGGAGCCCAGGGCTCGAGGATCTTACAAGCTCAGGGCTCTCTCCCGGGACAGCATGCCAAACACGCTTTATTATCCATCATCAGCTCAGTGTGAACTCTGAAACCGGGGGAAAATAAAGGGGGCTAATAATAATAATTCTGTGTGTATATATGAAGAGTTGATTTGCAAACAGAGATGTTATAGCGATATCAATATTTATGTAAAAGTACAAAAGCAGAAACAGATGATGAATGGAAATGACTAACACTGGAGAGTAGAGTAGTGTTCAGGGATCCTGTTCTCACAGAACTGAAGGAAAACTCCTCATAGTAGCTCTTTTTAAAGTCTGAGACAGGTGAGAGATGGGGTCACCTCCTCATGTAGAGTAGAGGTGCAGAGAAGCTGATGAACCTTGCTCAGAGCAACACCGCTGCTGTCAGACCCTGCACCAGGTCAGTTTAATGAGGACGGGACTGATCCAATACGCCCACTGACAGGAGGGGTGTGCAGAAACTCTCACGTGTAGAAGTGTTGTGTGGGACACTCCAGATACTCAATGCAGCAGTTCTTGTGATCCTGGTGTGGCTGCGGGGTTCTCTAGTTTATTTAGACACACAACACTGAGGGTCTTATTTTAAAACACATTTCAGTGTATTAGTGCCCACCCCGGACCCTCAGTGTGTGTGTTCTGCTGATCACAGATCATCTGCAGAGCCTCAAACACACTGGCATCAGATCAGCTCTGCTGCAGTTACACATGCCCATGTCAGATGGATGTGTGTGTGTGTGTGTGTGTGTGTGTGTGTGTGTGAGCTGAAAGCAGACTGTAATGCGGCTCTTCTTCTACAGCTCCTGCTCCAGAAACAGAACTCACACACACACACACACACAGGTTCCACGAGCTGATCTCCAGACTAACAGCAGGTCTGAGGTCAGTGATGGAGGAAACTGCACCTACAGCAGGAAGAGCTGCAGACTGACCCCAGACCAGCACACACTTCTCACGCTTGTGTGTGCGCGCACTGAAGATGACCAGCACACACTCTGAGACAGAGAATGTGTGTGTAAGAGAGGGAGTCTGTGTGTGTGTGGATTATGTAACTCTATTATTCTGGTGTGTGAGTGTGTGTGTGTGTGTGTGTGTTCTCCTCGTAAACTCTCACTCTGTTTATGTTCGTTGTTTCAGACTCAGATAGGAAACACTTCCTGCTCTGCAATCAGCCACTTCCTGCAACAGCGAGACCTTGAACGCACACGTACACACACTCACACACTCGCTCTGTGTGTTCAATCGTAATCATCGGTGTGTTGTCTTACACAATCAAATATGGCAGGCTTCATAGCTACACACACACACACTCATCAGCATGTGATTCTGCCTTCTCTGACTGCTCCAGAGGTGTGTTATAGCATGTTCTCGGTGTGTGTGTGTGTGTGTGTGTGTGTGTGTGTGTTATGGTAAGGGATGTGTCCTGATTGATCATCTTCCTCATGTTTATTGATATCAGTCAATCACTGCCCTGATGAAGACTGAAGAGGAGCAAATGGAAGATGTTATATACACACACACACACACACCTCAGAGCCCGGTGTCACTCCCTCACTGCAGTGTGCTGAAGTGGACTCTGTACAGCTCTGGTACTTCAACAAAAGATCAGCCAAATAAACCCACTCATGTGTGCGCGCGCGCATGTGTGTGTGTGTGTGTGTGTGTGTGTGTGTGTGTGTGTGTGTGTGCGCGCGCATGTGTGTGTTACTCTGCTGACAGGAAAACACACACAATAAACACACAACACTGGAGTTTCTGTACAAAATAATTTAATAGAAACAGCTCATTATAAATGAAAAACAGATGATCATTCCTGCAGAATACGGTCATTAATGCGCGTGTGTGTGTGTGTGCGCGTGTGTCTCTCTACACACACACACTCACACACACACAGTTGATGTGGGCGTTGCTGAAGCAGGACTGCATTGACAGTTTGATGATGTGTTTTAAACAGTCCAAGAGTCTGTCGGAAGTATCCATGGTAACGACGCTGCTGAGCCAATCAGAATACTTCCAGCAACAGCCGGTTCACCATTGGTCGAGCAGCAGCAGAAAAACAATAATAAAAACAGAAAAGCAAAGGAAAAGAGCGGCGCGAGCCCTTAAATTCTGGAGGAGCTCATCACCCTGCTGCAGGACACAACAAACTCACGTGTGTTCAGAGGCGGAGCCTGCGCTAAACACCAGTCAGAGTCCGACAACCACCAAAATTAACATAAAAGCAAATTAAAAGAGCGAGAGGACCGACGCGAACACACAGGGGAGCAACAGCATCAGCAAATTCATACTTACGTCTGCGAGGAATACAGGCGCACTAATACTGAACGAGTGTGTGTGCTGCGTCAGTCACTGCGCGGAGAACACACACCCAGCGGCTCCTGCAGACTCACACCCGACTCCTGACTGCGCTCGATTATACACCTCAGTGTGTCGGCTTTACCACCCTCAGCCGCCTCGAACAGCAGACACTGCAGAAGAAGAGGAGGAGGTACAGGAGGAGCAGGAGCAAGAGGAGGAGGAGCAGGAGCAAGAGGAGGAGGAGGTACAGGAGGAGGAGGAGCAGCAAGAGGAGGAGGAGCAGGAGCAAAAGGAGGAGGAGGTACAGGAGGAGGAGGAGCAAGAGTAGGAGGAGCAGGAGCAAAAGGAGGAGGAGGTACAGGAGGAGGTACAGGAGGAGGAGGAGCAAGAGGAGGAGGAGGTACAGGAGGAGGAGGAGCAAGAGGAGGAGGAGCAGGAGCAAGAGGTGGAGGAGGTACAGGAGGAGGAGGAGCAAGAGGAGGAGGAGCAGGAGCAAGAGGAGGAGGTACAGGAGCAAGAGGAGGAGGAGCAAGAGGAGGAGGTACAGGAGCAAGAGGAGGAGCAGCAAAAGGAGGAGGAGCAAGAGGAGGAGGTACAGGAGGAAAAAGGAGAAGGAGGAAGAAGAGGAGGAGGAGAAGCAGGAGAAGGAAGAGCAGGAGGAGGAGGTACAAGAAGAAAAGGAGGAAGAAGAGGAGGAGCAGGAGGAGGTACAGGAGGAGGAGCAAGAGGAGGTGGTACAGGAGAAAAACCAGGAGGAGGAGCAAAAGGGGGTGCAGGAGGAGGAGCAGAAGCAGGAAGAGGAGGAGGAGGAAGAGGAGGAGCAAGAGGAAGAGGAGGAGGAGGGGGAGAAGGAGAAAGAAGACATGAGGAGTGAACACACACACACACACACAGCAGCTAAACAGAAGAGCAGAGTAGAGTGTTTACGTCTGTCCAGAGCGCAGCACACAGCGGCAGATTCTGGAGCGCCTGCTGGTAGAGTCTCTGCACCTGCAGACACACACACACACACACACACACACACACACACACACACACACACACACACACACACGCAAGCACACGCATACACACACACACACGCAAACACACACACACCAGAGCAACACAAAGTCAGTTCAGGACACAGAGCTATGCACACACACACACACACACACACACACACACACACACACACACACACACACACACACACACACACACACACACACACAATCTCCCTCATACATACACAGAATCTGTCTCAAACACACAGGTCAAGACACACAGCACTTCTTAAAAACACAGTCTCACTCGTAGACACAGACGCGCTCTCATACACAGACACACACACACACTCTATCTCTCTCTGACACACACACACACACACACACACACACACACACTCGGGCTCTGTCTTCATCAGAGCTATGCCTATAAGAGACTCTTACACACTCGTGCACTGGGCATACCCTGCAGGAGAAACAATAGTTGGACAGAATGAAAGTAAAGGGCACAGACATCAGTCACTGAGGGGTGCGTGACCTCTGACCTCTCACTCACCTCTGACCTCTGCCTCTGCTCCTTCTCAACCGCAATCGCTCTGGCGAGAAACACACGCACAGTCAAACACACTCCGCACGTCTGGACACCAAGCTGACCGAACATACAAGTCTGCATGCAGGAGACCCTGACCGCTCTCTGGTGAGGTGTGTGTGTGTGTGTGTGTGTGCACTATCTCCAATATATCATCAGGCTGATATGAGCATTAATGAACACTCGTCTGTGAAGCAGACATCGAGACACTCCTCTGTTACACACTCCTTATGTGCAGTAAACACACGAACACACTCGACAGGACACTGCAGGCAATGAGGGACACACAGAGCTGAAGTGCAGAGTGTTCCTGCAGACTCCAAGTAGGTAGTGCTGCCGTCGAGAGACCTCCAAGTGGGAGGGATCACACCACGAGTAGGCTGGGTTCAGGTGGTGTAGGTGGAGCAGATATTAATAAAGCACATCAGGATACTGTGAGGTTGGGTTTAGGGTTGGGGTAGGTGCAGACATTCATAAAGCACAATATTGGACTCTGTGTCACATACAAGACTTTAAATAAATAAAAACTCCAGGTTTGTACAGCCTACATGGAGTTCTTGTCCCACCCACTTGGAGCTGGCTCCG
>CAIGQS010000532.1:0-24880 GCA_903798195.1 Danio kyathit | reverse complement strand
ACTGGCTTGAACCTTTTCTGTCAGTGAAGAGCGCTATTAAAAGCCTCATAAAAGCGGTGTTGTCTAATGTGCTATGCTTTAATGCAGATGACAATGTGTCTGTATGCGTTTAGTACATTTTCAGATGTGTGCTACTATTTGATGGTGCACCATTTATCTATCAATATATCTGTCCATCCATCCATCCATGAGAAAAAGACATGGAAGGAAGAAGAAAAGAACTTAAATGATGTAAAAAATGTAATATATTCACCTTTCACGGCCTCGCAGTTACACAGATTTTTTTGACAGGTCACACTTTATTTTGATGGTCCGTTTGTTGAATTTAAGTTACATTGCAACTAATTATCTTTAGATTATAAGTAGACTGTTAGGTTGGGGTTAGGGTTAGGGTTAGTGTAAGTTGACATGTAGTTGCAAAGTTCCTTATAGTCAGTTAAATGTCTGTTGAAGGACTGTTAAATGTCAGTGTCAACAGATATTAAGCAGACAGTCTACTGATACTCAAATGGACCATCAAAATAAAATGTTACTTTTTGACATACTTATTTTTATCATTTTTTCCAGGGCATGTTTTCTGCATCCTGATTGGCTGTAGTCCATTGTCAATCAATCTCCTTCGTGTCTCCAGTACAGAATGCGTTTAGCTTGCCAAGTTATTATAAATCTTCGATCACTAGCAGTGTGAGTTCCAACAAGGATGCAAAAAGGGTTGTACCTGTCCACAGTAAGACCATCGTAAAGAGAGTCGCTTACCCGATGCGCTGTGCCATGCAGCACCATGCATTTTAGAATTGTAAACATTGGTTTACATCAGGGTACACAAACTGGCGCTGCAAGTCAGTGACTGTCTGCAGTGCCTAGATATGACTCAGGACACTTCCCAGGTAGCAAAGTATTCTAGTCAAGATTTGGCATAAAGCTGCCACAGGAGGCATTCATTCGGTACTGGCATACAACATGTGAGCCAAACATGGCCCGGGTTTGGCAGAGGTGGCACCGTTTTTGATGTGGCACACAACATTTTGGCCAAATGTAAAATGTAGTAATTGGCCTAGATGTAAAAAATTGATATGTGGGCCATGTAAGTTTGGCCTATCTTGACCCATATTAAAAATACTTTAAAATAATTTTTGAGTAAAGAAAAAAATTCTACCAATCAGGTCGCTTTGAGAAAAAGCACGCCCGCAGTGTGCCTAAAGCACAATACTTCATGGGTTTATCAATTTCATTGCAATCGTGACACACCAACCTATCTGGCCCAGTTCAGGCCCAGTTATGAGTTATTAACTTTGCTGAGACTTGACCCAGAAATGATTCATGTTTGGTCCTTGTCTGGAAGCCAGACTTGGTATTCAGTCATGTACCGTAATTCACTGCGACATGTGGGCCAACCAAAACCTGATTGTGTGGACCAGAGCTGGGCCAGAGACATTTTACTATGTGGGTGTTCATATTTCTGCCGTGCCACAAAACGCCATCTGAATAATTTCATTTTAAATAACATGCAAATGTGCGCATCCGGTGTGTGTTACTTCCAACTGTCATGTGCGCGGCGCATCCTCTCTGCGACCTTCTTAAAATTAAGTCTGCTTTCGGTTTGTGGATCAGTGACTGCAGGAAAAAGAACATTACAGTGGATGAATCGTTCATTTTCGTATGACTGAACTTGTACGAATTCGTACGAATTAGCCACTAAACTGACAAAACGTAAAATACTTACGTTTCCTCGTGAAATCAGGCTGAATAAATGCAACACTGAAGATCCGTGTCTCCAAATTCTTGTAGAGCGCGCTGATTGGTTTGAACAAAGTCTTTCTCATGAATTAATGCCGCACACTCAGAGACGTCACGATGTACTCACAGGTACAGACAGCCACTCTCCACACTGGATTTACACGCAAGTATCTCATGCGGCCGTGACGTAGCTAAAAATTTTGTTTCAAACCGGAAGAACGAATTTGCTCAAAATAACGCAAAAACAACCAATTTTCACTTTTTAGTGCAATATATGTGTCCTAATAGTGTTTATAGCAGCTGTGGGACACAGATGTGACTGTCAACAGCTCAAAAATGTGTTTTGGTGTTTCGTGACCCTTTAACACAAATAAATGGTTTGATAGGGTTGATGTCATCACAACCATATCAATTTGAGATGGATAATATGATAATATATGATGGATCAAGGCAAGAATCAAAATAAAAAGCTTCTAGATGTCAAACTTTAATCACTTTAGTTAAAAATAATAAATTATAAGAATAATACTACAATAAAACTAGAGGATCTGTTTGCTTAACTAGATTGTCATGCATTTCTTTATTTCAACGTTGTATTTTTACAGTTAAATTCTACACTCTAAAAAATGCTGGGTTTTTTCAACCCAATTTTGGATGTAATATTTTTTTTAATATTACATTTATAGAACCAAATTTAACCCAGTGTTTGGGTTAGTCCATATTTTAACCATATTTTTTGGCATTTAAATAACACAGCATTTCTTAGAGTGTATATTTAAAATGTGTGATTAATCTAGCTTAATCAGAGACTATGATTGTGATTAACACACATTTATTCATTCATTCATTCATTTTTTTAAGCTTATTCCCTTTATTAATCTAGGGTCGCCACAGCGGAATGAACCGCCAACTTATCCAGCATATGTTTTATGCAGCGGATGCTCTTCCAGCTGCAACCCATCACTGGGAAACATCCATACACACTCATTCACACTCATACACTATGGACAATTTAGCCTACCCAATTCACCTACACCACATGTCTTTGGACTGTGGGGTAAACCGGAGCACCCGGAAGAAACCCAGGCCAACATGGGGAGAACATGCAAACTCCACACAGAAATGCCAACTGGCCCAGCTGAGGCTCGAACCGGCGACTTTCTTGCTGTGAGGCGATCGTGCTACTCACTGCACCACCATGATGTCCTACACATACACATACACTATAAAAAAATGATAAAAACTACACACACACTCACATAAAAAAAAAAAATAATCAGTTGACAGCCCTAATTTCTTTACATACACTAGTGAGAACATGTCTGTAAGAGAACAGCACATTGAGTAGCAGAAGGCACCTGTTTCCATTTAAGACTACTGGCATGCCACTCATGATGACAGATTGTTAGTCAGTTGGACATGGGTCTGGTCCAGATGGGCCAAGCTGATTTCAGGGCCCCTCATTTCAATGCGCGACTCAGACTGCAATGTGTGACTAACATGTTACAGTGGAGCCTTGCCACTTTGAACCCGAGCACAAGGCTTTAAACGGCAGCATAGAAAATGCTCAGCTGTAAGTTGACAGAGCTCCTCACATAGCAATTTAAATGCTTTTCTCCTCTCGTTTTCACACCAAAGGTACTTGCTCTGCGTGAGGTGTACTGACAAGGAAGCGTGCCTGATAATTCAAGATGTTTGCACGCATGTAGCGCACCATTCATAACATAATCTATGCAGAGGGTAAGATTGCACAAAATCCTAGACAGCATTTTAAGGGACTACTGTAGATATACATATGCCGGCATAGTTGGCGGTTCATTCCGCTGTGGCGACCCCTGATAAATAAGGGACTAAGCTAAAGCAAAATTAATTGATTGATTGATTGATTGATTGATTGATTGATTGATTGATTGATTGATTGATTGATTGATTGATTGATTGATTGATTTACAAATTACTGGTATCACAGTGGACTTGGTAAGGACTCAATGTTAGTGTCAATGCACACACAAATGCTCATTTTACATACAGCTATAATGATGTCTTAAAAGGCAGCTGTCTATGTAGTATGTTACTCATTAAGGATCTAACGGAAAAAAGTGGTTTCCCATGATTATGTCATTACTTGTAATCACAGAGATATTACTAAACAGGAAATACTGTTCATGTCAAACCATATGATATCATCAATAATCAATTAAAACTTGATGTGGTCACAAACAGGAACGGTTTGCTAACTAGCTGGGGAATTTTACACAGAGAGTCGAGATCAAGAGTCATGTTAAATGTAGGCTTTTTGACTTTTCATAATGTTTATATATTAAATACAAAATGACATATTCATGTCTGTATTTCAGTTGCAATACATTTCTTAAGCAGAACTTAGTTAACTTACAGAACTTATAGAACTTACATGAAGTAAGCAGAACTTACCTAAAACTGTATTTATATCTATATTCTGAAGCTTTTTGTTTTTGTTATTTTACAGAGAGATTTGTTCATACTTAATTTCCTAATTATATTCAACATTGTATTCCACAAAAAACATTTGAGCATTTGTACATTTTCTGGCTATTCACAGTGTTTCCCATCAGTTAAAATACAACCAATATCATGCCAATATGTCAAATAAATAAATAAATAAATAAATAAATAAATAAATAAATAAATAAATAAATAAATAATAAAATACATAAATAATAATAATTTTAAACCTTACTTTATTGTTCATATTTTAAAGCTTTAAAGCTGGAAATAAATTTTTTATTGTTTTTTTTTTTGATTGATTGATTGATTGATTGATTGATTGATTGATTGATTCATTGTTCATTTGCTCATTTGTTCATTTGTTGGTTGGTTGGTTGGTTCATTCATTGGTTCGTTCGTTGTTTGTTTGTTCGTTCGTTCGTTCGTTCGTTCATTCGTTCGTTCGTTTGTTCGTTGATTGGTTTGTTTGTTCGTTCATTTGTTTGTTTGTTCGTTGGTTTGATTGTTCGTTCATTTGTTCGTTCCTTCGTGTGTTCGTTCATTTGTTCTTTCATGCATTCATTTGTTTGTTCGTTCCTTCATTTGTTGGTTTGTTCGTTCGTTCATTCACTCATTTTATTTTACTTTTTTCAGGGTCAGATTTATGCATAGACATTTTAGACATATTGTTATTATTATTATTATTATTATTATTATTATTCACAGTACAGAAAGACTATTAAAGCAGAACATAAAAAACTACAGAACACAAAAACAAAACTACAGAGATATTCAATTATCATATGATAATTTTGGAAAATTGCAATCTGGAGAAAAAAAAATACTTAATGATTAGTTTTAATTTTAGTTCATGAGTAATCTGTGGCGACCTTTAAAATTAAGTTACTGTATAAAGTCCTTTGTATGTCACAAAAAGCAAAGGTAAATCTGACCTGACACTGTTTATCTGCAGTGCCTTGGCTTATTAATGCAGGGAGTTCAAATGATAAACACATGCAAATCTGCACTGCCCAGCCTATGGCACCCTGGCAGAACTGTGACCGGCACTGGGATCTGCATCGCACTGAAGGGGAAAGATATTAATGCTGTGCATTAATATACCAGGCTTGTTCCCTTGATCCAGCAATGGGGAGATCTGATTTTTCTCAGCGTGGCGTGAGATACGGAGCGCAAGTTCACATCTGCAGAGGGAGACGCTGATATGTCGTGTGGTGTCTAGAAGCTGAATCTCACATTCACGTTTGACACACTGGGTGCTGTACATAAAAGTGCCGTTAGAGAAAGCGTTTATCTTTGAATGAATCGTTCATGTTGAGTGTAGATGTTTTTTGTGCTGCTTATTTCTGCTCTTTTTTGAAATCAAAAACATGTATGATCGTTGTATGTACACTGTTAGACCTTGCCACAATTTTAGTTATTTACTGCAAAAATGCCCAGTAAAATACCACATAGAGTTGGTGTAATACATGTAATATCCACTGCATTGTGGGTCATTTTAAAACTTTTACAGTAACTTACCACATATTAGGATTTTGCAGTATTCTACTGTAATCACAGTAAACAAGTACTGCTACTGTAGTTGAAGACATAAATGAGACAGTTAACAAAAAAAAAAAATCACTTGTTTGGAATTTATTAAATTCAATAGTAAATACTGCAAATAAAGTTTTTGTACTGCTAGTGTAAAAAGTCAATAAATTACAGTAAAACTGCTGTAAAAATTGTCATACTGTAAATTTAAAAACAGGACTAATGTTATCTCTGTGAAAAAGAGAATATGTCAAAAGAAGAGTCTCAGAAGAAGGCTTTATAACAAATTTAGAATTCCTCTTAGTTGCTGACATTATCTTTGGGAGGAATGGCATGAAAACTAATGTCGGAAGGCTGCTTCTCGCTCAGGGCTGTCTATGCTAATGAGGGAGAGATCATCAATGAGCGGGGATTTCCCCCTTTGATGATGTACAAAGGGAGAATGTCAAAGTGTTTCTGCAGACTGTTTTTATCAAGTGTTATTATAAAAAATATATTTAATTATTACATTTTTATTGTTAGAGGCTGGCTATATTCACACACTGTTGTCTCACAACGGTGCTTAAACTCCTTATAAAAGCGATTTCTATAATAGGACCACTTTAAGTTCGAAATGTATGCAATGAAAAATATGCAGAAATATATATATACAGTTGAAGTCAGAATTATCAGCCCCTTTTGAATTTTTTTTTCTTTTTTAAATATTTCCCAAATGTTCAACAGAGCAAGGAAATTTTCACAGTATGTCTGATAATATTTTTTCTTCTGGAGAAAGTCTTATTTGTTTTATTTTGGCTAGAATAAAAGCAGTTTTGCATTTTTTAAACACCATTTTAAGGACAAAATTATTAGCCCCTTTAGGCTAATTTGTTTTTTAATAGTCTAAAAGCAAACCATCGTTATACAATAACTTGCCTGATTACCCTAACCTGCCTAGTTAACCTAATTAACCTAGTTAAGCCTTTAAATGTCACTTAAAGCTGAATAGAAGTGACTTTAAAAATATCTAGTAAAATATTATTTACTGTCATCATGGCAAAGATAAAATAAATCAGTTACTATAAATGAGTTATTAAACTATTATGTTTAGAAATGTGTTGAAAATTTTTTCTCTCTGTTAAACAGAAAACGGGGAAAAAAATAAACAAGGGGACTAATAATTCAGGGGGGCTAATAATTCTGACTTCAACTGTATGTTTCTGAAATACTGAGGTTTCCATTAATGTCCATTAAAGTATAATTACTTAGGGACCATGACACATACACAGTTAAACTAAGTATAATGTTAAAAACATACAAGGAGACGCATTTGAGCAAAGATGGATTATATTATAACCATGTACGATTCAAACCATGAAAACTGTACATGACGAATATAGCAAGTAATATTAACTTCCAAAGGACCTTTCATGACAAACGGCTGAGGATGCGAGGCCATGCAGGTCTGCATTAGTGTGTTTGACAGGTGATGGAGGCGTCTGCCACCCCGGAGGAGGCTCAATCACTAATCATCAAGGTCGAATCCAGCAGGGGCCGAGACATCAGTCTGCTGACAGGGACACCACATGGCTGCATGTGGGTGGACTCTCTCCTCTCATTGAAAATCAATGGCAATTTTTCACTCTCCGAGACACTGCAGAAGTGTCTTTTTTTTTCTTGAATACGATGATTTATTAGAAAAATATTTGGTTACTTGGGTGGTTTTCTCTTTATTTTATGAACCTTTTGGTGGTTTGATTGTGGCTTGAGTGAAAAGACTGGGATATAATACAGAAAAACATGTGATTTTGGCAATTTTGGATGAGTTTTAGTGAATAAATTGAAAGTAGGACTGTACACCTAATCAAACTGAGATAAAGGCAATCTAGGTTCATTATAAATATGTGCCTGAGCCTACATTTTTATGAAAGGTAAAATACATCTCTCCGGCTTTGTTTCGTGGCATGTTTCACATGAGGGTGCTGTCTACTTTTTTTGCAAATCTAAAAAATACGTTACTTAGGGTACGTTTTGTTATAAATTCCATAATGCATAATAGACACACATTCTTTTTATATATAATAATTAGTTTAGCCAATAGAAATGTTAATAGAATTATATAATTATATAGTAGAATCTCTCCCAGAAGTGACTTTTTTTCCCTTAAATAAGAATTTATTAGGATTTATTAGAATATTTGGTTACTTGGGCTAGTTTTCTCTTTTTTTATGAACCTTTTGGTGGTTTGAATGTGGTTTGAAAGAAAATGACTAGAGATATAATACAGAAAGAAATAGATGTTTTTGTGATTTTTAATTCAATTTTGGTGAATAAATTGAACGTAGGACTGCACACCTACTTACATTGGAATTATGGCAACACCAGCTCATGAAATATGTGCCTGAGCCTACATTTTTAGGAAAGGTAAAATACATTCCTCCAGGTTTGTTTCGTGGCATGTTTCATATAAGAAATCCACAAGAGGGCGCTGTCTACATTGTTGCGAATCTGAAATACGTTACTTAGAGTACGTTTTGCTATATAATTTAAAATGCATATTAGATACACATCCTTTTTGTACACAAAAATGTGTTTAGTTCAAATAAATTTTAATAGAATTATGCTATTATACAGTAGAATTACTCTTCTGGAGACAACGCAGAAATGGCTATTTTTCTAAATACAATGATTTATTGGAAAAAAATATTTGGTTACTTGGGTGGTTTTCTTTTAAGTTTTGTACTTTTTGGTGGTTTTAATGTGGCTTGAAGGTCAAGACAGTGGATATATACAGAAAAACAGATTTATTTTGTGCTTTTGTCCATTTTGGGTGAATTTTGGTGAATAATTTGAAAGTAGGACTGCCAAATTGTGATTATGGCAAGCCAGGCTCATTAGAAATATGTGCCTGAGCCTACATTTTTAGGAATGGTAAAACACATTTCTACAGGTTTGTTCCGTGGCATGTTTCATATGAGAAATCCACAAGAGGGCGCTGTCTACATTTTTTTCGAATCTGAAATACGTTACCTAGAGTACGTTTGTTATGTTCAAAGACATTTTGATAGAATTGTGTTATTAAAATCATTACTATATAGTAGAATCACTCTTCGAGACACCACAGAAGTTACTTTTTTCTTGAATACGATGATTTATTAGAAAAATATTTGGTTACTTGGGTGGTTTTCTTTTATTTCACGAACTTTTTTGGGTTTTAATGTGGCTTGAAGGTAAAGACAGTGGATATCTACAGAAAAAACAGATTTATTTTGTGATTTTGTAAATTTCGGGTGAATTTTGGTGAATAAATTGAAAGTAGGACTGCCAAATTGTGATTATAGCAAGTCAGGCTCATTAGAAATATGTGCCTGAACCTACATTTATAGAAAATGTAAAATACCTTTCTCCAGGTTTGTTTGTGGCATGTTTCATATGAGAAATCCACAAGAGGGCGCTGTCTACATTTTTTTCAAATCTGAAATACGTTACTTAGGGTACGTTTTGTTATATAATTTAAAAAGCATATTAGATACACATCCCTTTTGTACTCAAATATGTGTTTAGTTCAAAGTCATTTTGATAGAATTGTGTTATTATAATTATTATTATTATATAGTAGAATCACTCTTCGAGACACCACAGAAGTTACTTTTTTTCTTGAATACGATGATTTATTAGAAAAATATTTGGTTATTTGGGTGGTTTTCTTTTATTTTACGAACTTTTGGGGGGTTTGATTGTGGCTTGAAGGTAAAGACAGTGGATATATACAGAAAAACAGATTTATTTTGTGATTTTGTAAATTTCGGGTGAATTCTGGTGAATAAATTGAAAGTAGAACTGCCAAATTGTGATTATACCAAGCCAGGCTCATTAGAAATATGTGCCTGAACCTAGATTTTTTGAAAGGGTAAAATACATTTCTCCAGGTTTGTTTTGTGGCATGTTTCAGAAATCCATAATAGGGTGCTGTCTACATTTTTTTCGAATCTGAAATACGTTACTTAGGGTACGTTTTGTTATATAATTTAAAAAGCATCTAAAATACACATCCCTTTTGTACACAAAAATGTGTTTAGTTCTAAAAATATTTGATAGAATTGTGTTATTATAATTATTATTATTATATAGTAGAATCACTCTTCGAGACACCACAGAAGTTACTTTTTTTCTTGAATACGATGATTTATTAGAAAAATATTTGGTTATTTGGGTGGTTTTCTTTTATTTTATTAACCTTTTGGTGGTTTGAATGTGGCTTGAAGAAACAGACTGTGAATATATTAAGAAAAACATAATTTTTTTTGTGATTTTGGCAAATTTGGGTGAATTTGGGTGAATTAATTTAAAGTAGGACTGTCAAATTGTGATCAAGGCAACCCAGGCTCATTATACATATGTGCCTGAACCTACATTTTTAGGAATAGTAAAATACATTTCTTCGGGTTTGTTTCATGGCATGTTTCATATGAGAAATCCACAAGAGGGCGCTGTCTACATTTTTTTTAATCAGACATACGTTATTTAGGGTGTGTTTTGTTTTGGTACTTAAAGTAAACTTTTACAGCAATTCTGATACATCAGGTAATTATTAAATACATCATTAACAATGAGTTGCTCAGTTCATTTAGGAAAATTCAGCTGTTGAAAGTAGTTGTTGCTCCCATAAAATGACTAAACTCTGTGTGTACTTAGCATTAAAAGCTGAACTGAACCCCAAAATGAACTGCAGTGTGTGTCCATCTGTGTATGTGACCTCACCAATCATTTTAACCGTCTACATTTTATTTCTTCTAAGATATTTTCAACAGAGAAACACTGTTAATGCTTAAATGCTACAGGAAACTCCATCAAGTCTCTTCATCCATGAAAGAGCAACTTCTTAGCAATAAAATGTTCCTCTGGGACAACAACAACAGAAAAATAAACCTAGCTCTTCTAATCAGTGCATAACCCAAATGTTTAGTGTCAGCCACCTGGAGAGAGATACAGCTGAAGTCAAAATTATTAGCCCTGCTGTAAGTTATTGTTTCTTTTTCAAATATTTTCCAAATGACAATTAACAGAGCAAGGCATTTTTCACAGTATTTCCTATAATATTTTTTCTTCTGGAGAAAGTTAGTTATTTTGTTTTGGCAGTATTCAGTTTTTTTAAAGCCATTTTAAAGTCAATATTATTAGCCCCCTTAAACATATGTATATATATTTATTTACAGAACAAACCATCGTTATACACTCACCGGCCACTTTATTAGGTACACAGAAATCGAGACTCATCAGACCAGATAAAGTTTTTCCAATCTTCTATTGTCCAATTTTGGTGAGCCTGTGTGAATTGTAGCCTCAGTTTCCTGTTCTTAGCTGACAGGAGTGGCACCCGGTGTGGTCTTCTGCTGCTGTAGCCCATCTGCCTCAAGGTTGGACAAGTTGTGCGTTCAGAGATGCTCTTCTGCATAACTCAGTTGTAGCGAGTGGTTATTTGAGTTACTGTTGCCATTCTGTGAGCTGGAACCAGTCTGGCCATTCTCCTCTGACCTCTGGCATCAACAAGGCATTTGCGCCCACAGAACTGCCACTCACTGGATATTTTCTCTTTTTCGGATCATTCTCTGTAAATCCTAGAGATGGTTGTGCATGAAAATTCCAGTAGATCAGCAGTTTCTGAAATACTCAGACCAGCCCGTCTGGCACCAACAACCATGCCACGTTCAAGTCACTTAAATCACCTTTCTTCCCCATTCTGATGCTCGGTTTGAACTGCAGCAGATCGTCTTGACTATGTCTACATGCATAAATGCCTAAATGCATTGAGAAATTTGCGTTAACCAGCAGTTGTACCTAATAAAGTGTCCAGTGAGTGTACAATCACTTGCCTAATTATCCTAACTTGCCTAATTATTAAGCCTATAAATGTCACTTCAATCTCAATACTAGTGTCTTGAAAAAATATCAAGTAAATGGCAAAGATAAAATACATCAGTTATAAGAAATGAGTTATTAAAACTATTATGTTAAGAAATGTGTTGAAAAAAGAAATTGTTGAAAACAAATGTACAGGGGGCTAAAAATTCAGGGGGGCTAATAATTCTGACTTCAACTGTACTCCACTCCACCGATGACACCACAATCACTTTGCCGGCTGATCCTTTAAGGCCAGAACCCCAGGGACTCCATATTATTCTTTAGCTGTTGTGATAGCGTGCGGTAAAGGCCATTGAATTATGTTGGAGTTAAATGATGGCCTATCAGTGCAACTGCATTACAGACAACAGCCTCGTTTTTTTTCGGCTGTAAGGTTTGCCCAGAGCTGTGATCAATAGGTTTGTAATGCACTATAAACTTTCAACAGGCGGTCGGGGCAGAGGAATAGCCTCCCACCCGTCTCCAAAAAAAAAAGCATGACAGGCTGTTTGTGGATCATAAAAGAAGAATCACAGGGGCAGCATTTGACAGGCTTTTCTGTTATGATTGCTCCGTTACGGGTGCGCTCGGCGAGCAAAACTAATTGAAAATTCTATTTGTTTTGACATTTGTGGCCATGAGACAACAATGGAAAGTCCATTTGGACGGGATCGACACTGATTTGCCACAAGAAGAGGATCTGATGAACTTTTATGGCATTTCAGGAGAACACTTTCCAATTTGTCCAAGTCTTTTGAAGTTCAGTAAAACTTTTTTTTTTGTGAATAAATGTTCTGCTGTGAATAGGGCACTATTAAATCTTTTTTATTTTATTTTTAATCCAATTACTGTGTCTTCTGTTTTAATATTTCTGGATTCCACTTTAATTATATTTGATTTATTTATAAAAAGATGTCAACTGGATTGAAAACTTTTTTATTTAAATTTTAAATTGTTAATATAATACATTTTAAATAACGATTGTGTGCTTTGTTTGTTTGTTTTCTGCTTTAACACTTTAGTTTAAGTACAAATTCCCGATATTTAACTACTGATTTAACAATTATTAGTGCCTGTTAATCAGTACTTAAAAAATATATTATTATTATTATTTATTTATTTATTTATTTATTTATTTATTTATTTATTTATTTATTTATTCAGTAATTAAATGTAAATTACTGGCTTATTATTATTATTATTATTATTATTTATTTATTTATTTATTTATTTATTTATTTATTTATTTATTCATTTATTCAGTATTTAAATGTCAATTACTGGCTTATTATTATTATTATTATTATTATTATTATTATTATTATTATTATTGTTATTATTATTATTGGATGTTTATAAGTATTTACAAAAGCATTATTATTTATTTATTTACATTTTTTTATTATTATATATTTTTTATATATTTATTTTTATATATTATATATTTATTTTTAAAATTCCCAATATTAAGTACTGACTTTATTATTAGTAGTATTATTGGATGTTTAATACTACTTATAAAATGTGATCTTATTTATTTATTTATTTATTCATTTATTTTTATTTATTTGTAATGTAAATTCCTAATATTAATTACTGGCTTTATTATTATTATTGGATGTTAATTATGACTTATAAATTATAATCTTATTTATTTATTTCTTTATTTCTTTATTTATTTATTTGTTTGTTTGTTTGTTTATTTTCTAAATTTAAATTTAAGTCATTTTATTGATTAATTTATCAACTTTAATTCTTTAAATAGTAATGTTAATTTAAATATAAATTCTTTAGATATTTAAACATCAAGGTTACATAAATCTGAATGATAATGGAATGTAGTTTCACTTTATTTCTGACATTTTATCTTCACTGAAATTATTTGAAACATTAGACATCTACTTTAATTTATATTTGGATCTATGTGCTTTATATTTAAACCATTGAAATTTAGACTATAAAATGTTTAAAAAGCTGCATCACATGACATTTTTAGAAGTTGTGCAACTGTAATCGTTTGATGAATATGTATTTGTGGAATAAATCCATCCTTTAATAGAATGTCCTACCTTATACCTATATCAACCTCGAATGAGAAAATGTTTTTAAAAAATCTCTTTAATATCTCTCATCTTCAAATCTGAAGCACAGCTGTTCCATAATCCAGTTCCTCTGGCATGATGATCAGCAATTTAATCAAAGAAAGGATCACACCGTAAAGTTTAAATTGAAAAAAAAAGTTGAGCCTAAAAGAAGTTTCAATATTTCCTTCTCCCAGCAATGCGTCCCCAAGTTTAATTGAATCTTCCAGCATGGATGGCTTTCCTACTGTAACACCATCCTGCAGGGGCTAATTGAATTTCTTTCTGTATGCTTAGCTGTACATTTTGAGAATCGGATCGATTTTTTTTTTCATCCCTCATGGAGTCAGGGCTTGAACAAGGTGATTAATAAGTATTGCCGTATAACAAAGTCTTGCTCCATCTCTCGCTTTAAAGACAAAAACATTTCTGCTTTCTGCACAACTTGTGATTTTATCTCTTCGTATTCTTCTTGCTGTATAAGTGAAAATGAGAAAACATATTTCATAATATTATATTATATTATATTTCATCAAATATTATGTACTGTCATCATGGCAAATATAAAATAAATCAGTTATTAGAAATGAGTTATTAAAACTATTATGTTTAGAAATGTGTTGAAAAAATCTTCTCTGTTAAACAGAAGTTGGGAAAAAATAAACAAGGGGGCTAATAGTTCAGGGGGGCTAATAATTCTGACTTCAACTACATATATATATATATGATATATGATATATGATATATGATATATGATGATATATGATATATATATATACAGTTAAAGTCAAAATTATTAGCCCCCCTGAATTATATATACAGTTGACGTCAAAATTATTAGCCCCCCTGAATTATTTGCCCCCTTGTTTATTTTTATCCCCAATTTCTGTTTAACAAAGAGAAGATTTCTTCAACACATTTCTAAACATGATAGTTTTAATATCTCATCTCTATTAAGCTATATTTTTTCGATAGTGTACAGAACAAACCATCGTTATACCATAACATGCCTAATTACCCTAACCTGCCTAGGTAACCTAATTAACCTAGTTAAACCTTTAAATGTCACTTTAAGCTGTACAGTATAGAAGTGTCATGAAAAATATCTAGTCAAATTTTATGTGCTGTCATCATGGAAAAGATAAAATAAATCAGATAAAAGGGGCTAATAATTTTTACCTTAAAATGATTTTTTAAAAATTAAAAACTACTTTTATTCTAGCCGAAATAAAACAAATAAGATTTTCTTCAAAAGAAAAAATATTATCAGACATACTGTGAAAACTCCAGAATTACCGTATTGGTAAGGTAACTTGAAATGGTTTGTGATTTGCAAATTGGTGAAGTGCTCTCAATATTTTTAGCAGAGAGAAAAAACAGCTCTTTTCTGTGCAGATGTTTCACTGCAGACCTTTTCTTGTCCCCCATTGTGTGTTTGTGTTATGTAACACAAAATTGTGTCTGACTGATGCATTAATGCAATGGAAAGCAGACCCAAAGGGCAACTGCAGTTTTAGAAATAAAAGCCCTCTCTGCTCACCTCTCTAACATGCTACGTCTCTTTTCTTTTTGTCACACTTATTTCTTTATCATGCACCTTTTTCTCAATATGTTGCTTTTAAATGATTTGTAGATTGGGTAAATCATGTGAACTTTGAATAGGGAAGCAATTTTCTTTTTTTCTTTTTCCTTTTTTCTTTCATTTTTGGCTTTTTTCTCCAATTCTAACATGTTTCTGATCAAAGTGAATGTTGTATTACCACCAAACATTGGATTTAGTATTTTTTTAATCAATGTGATTTATTTCTGTTAGCACAGGTTTTGCATTTCTTTTGATCATTATACAAAATGGATAGTTGACACACAAAAAATGAATATTTACTCACTATTTACTCAAGTACAGAAGTCCTAAGAGGCCATGCATTAAAATATTTTTTCTCTTTTCACTTTTTCTCTTATGATCTCGACATAACAACTTGTTTTCTCGTGATCTCATAACAAAAAGTTGTTGTCATGATCACGACTTAATAAAGTTGTTATGTCGTGATAACGACTTAATTTTCTCGTGATCTCGACATAACAAAAAGTTGTTATGTCGTGATCACAACTTTTTTTTTTTTTTACTTTTATTTATTTATGTATTAATTATTATTATTATTATTATTATTATTATTATTATTATTATTATTATTATTATTATTATTATTATTATTATTATAGGGCAACCCAGTGGCGCAGTAGGTAGTGCTGTTGCCTCACAGCAAGAACGTCGCTGGGTCGCAGGTTCGAACCTCGGCTGGGCTGGGTCAGTTGGCGTTTCTGTGTGGAGTTTGCATGTTCTCCCTGGGTTCGCGTGGGTTTCCTCCGGGTGCTCCGGTTTCCCCCACAGTCCAAAGACATGCAGTACAGGTGAATTGGGTAAGCTAAATTGTCCATAGTGTATGAGTGTGAATGTGTGTGTGGAAGTTCCCAGAGATGGGTTGCGGCTGGAAGGGCATCCGCTGCGTAAAATCGTGCTGGATAAGTTGGCGGTTCATTCCGCTGTGGCGACCCCGCAAGGGACAAAGCCGACAAGAAAATGAATGAATGAATTATTATTATTATTATTATTAATATCTGGCAAATGTCTGGCCAGAGAGACACCGGCCCTGCGAACAGGAAGAGAATAGCCCAACTGCAGACACACATTTGTGCACAATATGAGAGCAAACACTCGTGTTCATGATTAATGTACATTTATGATTATATTCACGTATTTGATTATATACAATTATTTACAATAATATTCCCTCAACTGTTACCATTTTAGGTCAACTCTATATGGCGCAAAATAAGTTGCTGCATGCATGAATTAAATTATGAAGAATGATGAAGATCCTGCACTTGCTTTGATCCTTTCCGCAAATTATTTACAACTTTAAAAATGCGCCATAGAGTTGCTTTAAAATGGTAACAGTTGATGCAAATTATTGTAAATAATGATCATATACATGAACATAATCATGAATGTACATTAATCAGGAGCACGAGCGTTTGCTCTCATATTATGGCTGTTCTGAACGCCTTTAATGTGTTGCACGAATGCGCGTCTGCAGTTATTCTCTCCCTGTTCGCAAGGCCGGTGTCCTGACATTTGCCAGATATTAATACTAATACTACTACTATACTACTACTAATAATAATAATTAATACATAAATAAATAAATGAAAGCAAAAAAAATAAGTCGTGATCACGACATAACAAGTTTTTGTTATGTCGAGATCACGAGAAAAATAAGTCGTGATCACGAGAAAACAACTTTTTTTGTTATGTCGAAATCACAAGATAATTAAGTCGTGATCACGACAAAACAAGAGAGAAAACATATTTTAATGCATGGCCTCTTAGGACTTCCGTACTCAAGTGATTTCCAAACCTTTATGAGTTTCTGTTAAACACATGGAGATTTTGAAAGCTGAAAACTGGTACAGCCAAAATATCGGAAAAAAAACAAAACAAATACTATTAATGTCAATGGCTACAACGGTTTGGAACAAGTGGAGATTAAGTAAATAATGACTTTTATGTTTTGGGTGAACGGTAACACTTAATATATAGAATAATGCTTCATTAGTTCATGTATTTACAAACATTATGTATAAATAATCTTGTAAAGCATTTATTAATCATATAGTTTAACATTTACTAATGCATTATTAAAATCCATAAATAATCATAAAGTTGAGCTTGTTAACATAGACCCTTTTCACATTTCCGGGTTTCTCAGTAGTGGAAGGCATCATAGCCAGTGGTGGAAAGAGTACTGAAAAATCATACTCAAGTAAAAGTACCATTACTTGCCTAAAAATGCAGTGTAAGTAGAGTAAAAGTATCTGTTGTAAATATTACTCAAAGTATAAGTAAAAAGTATCCCTTTTAAAAGTACTCAAGAGTAGTGAGTATTATGCTGTCAAAAGCTGATATGTTTACATGTAATTTGTGCATGTGTGTGTAAACCAGTGGTGGGCAAACTTTTTAGACCCAAGGGCCACATCAAGTTTTGCAAAACAAGTGAAGGGCCACATGTCAAATCCTTCAAAAATAACTTTTATTTATAGTGGCAGTATACATAGAACATGTAATGTCGGACAGAAAAAAATGTCACATTAACACAAAACAGATTATTGAGTCAAATTTACAAGTCAAATGAATTTCCACTGATATTTATATTTAATTATCAATCATCATAAAACAATAAAATAATCCATTAAAAATATAATAATAATAATGTAAGAATTTTTACAATGGAGAATAAAAAAATCTCATATTAACACATTAAAATAGTTCTTAACGTCTACTATTCAGTCAAATTTACAATAATCTAATTTGCACTGCTTTTAGAATATACAGATCAATCATCCTAAATTTTGATAAAACCACAAATCTTTGATAAAAGAACTTTTTAAAGGGGATGTATTCAATTATTATATAATTTGAGTCAAATTCACAACAATCTCATTTTAGCTTGTGTTAATATGCTCATATCAATCATTATAAATCTGAGATAAAATGGAAGAAGAATCTTAGTCTTTGTTATTCCAAGTCATGTTATTATGAACGTGTTCATATGAACAATGAGCCTGAAAATAAGTTATATTAATATTAACAGCAACACTCTCGCAAAATACCTAGCTGATTCAATCGTTGCCTAACGACATAAAAAAAGCACACCACGCTCCTTTTTTTCTTGTCAACAAAAAGGCAGTGCGGTGCACCTCGCGTTTTTGGAACAGAAATGCGCATTCGGTGTGATCAGCCGCTTAGGTTGTAGTCTTTAAAAACAGCAATACTTTCTTGGCATATTAGACCAACCTCTTTCTGTTCGTTATTGCTGAAAACGTATTTTGTTGTCCATTCTTCCTTAAACACACGACATTCAGAGTCAATTTTATTAATTTTTTTGGCTGACTCATTTTCAGTAATTAACAGTCGAGTACATTTTAATATCCGAGAGTGTGTTCTAATTCTACTGGTTGCACTAACTGTACCGCGTGCAATACTGCCATCAAATGGCGTTCATTTTAAAAACTCCCTCGCGGGCCGGATGAAAGTGTTCAGCGGGCCACATATGGCCCGCGGGCCGTAGTTTGCCCACCTCTGGTGTAAACGTAACATTCTGTAGTGCATTTAGTTATTGCCCTGAAGGCACACAACATCATGAGACGTTAATATTAGGCTAGATATAGGTTGTAATGTCAGGTGACCAATATTAATTGTCAAGCCAGCAGCTAAGGACAGCGTTATTTTGTTGTCCAATAATGACGTCAAATGACGTTGATATTTGATTGATTTTAGGTTGTTAGAAAGACCAAAATCCAGCGTCGAGCCAACATCTTAAACCAACGTCAAATAAGAAGTCAAATACTGACATTTATTCGTCAGGTACGGCATCCAAACTCCAACGTCTGATAGACGTCATAGGGGTAACGTTCACACAATGTCAAGCTGTAACATCATTAGACGTTGATATTAGATTGTTTTTAGTTTGGACATTGGATATTGATGTTGGCCTGATGTTGAGTTCTGATGTCAACCCGATTTTCATTTCCAAACAAAATGCAAAGTCCCCATGATGCTAGGGTTCAACGTCAATCAGACGTCAAGTTGACGTCCTGTGCCTGATGGATCTTTAAGACCATTTCAGTCATCATACAGTAAACATCAGTCATCTTTTCATCAGTGACATCCATCTAAACAGTCTCTAGGTCAATGCGCGTCAAGATTTTGAACATCTTCATGGACACTTTTAATACTTCCAAACAGTTTGCTGCAATTATAAAGTGCACACGTCTTGAGGTAGTTATCATGCGATTTACCTTCTACGCTGTGTGATTTGATTGGACAGGAATCTCAGGACTGATTTTTCTAATCCCCATGGACAAGAAAAATAAAGTTGTGACTGCAGGTTGAAAGAAAGTAGTGGAGTAAAAGTACAGATACTGCACTAAAAATGTACTCAAGGAAAAGTAAAAGTACACATTTTTAAAAGTACTCAGTAAATTACAATTCCTGAGAAAAACTACTCAATTACAGTAATTTGAGTATTTGTAATTGGTTACTTTACACCACTCATAGCTGGGTAAACTCAGTGAATGGGAGAAAACAACACATTTTTTTTTTTTTACAATCTTATTTGCTCCAACAATAATTTTTTTTTTTTTTAAAAACTCCACTATGGTGTAAGACTTTCAGAAAAAATAAAAAAAAAATGTGTGAGACTGATAACGGCAGCCAGAAGAGAGAATAACATCAAATCTCTCAGCCCCATAGACGCTGCATTAGAAACACCTTGCATATCCAGTAATTCATTTTTTGTAATTTGACGCAAAGATGAAATAAAACATACATAAATACATATAAATGTTCATACGATTTTTAAAAAATCAAAATATTAAAAATGTCAAGGATTCAACATCATGATGACTGTTAAACACGTCATAACAGTCTTGTAAAATTAGTTAATGCACTGTGAGTTAACATGAACTAACAGAGACTAATGTTATTTAGCTTTAATAACATTAACTAACGTTAACAAAAGCCCCTTACACACAGTGATACCAGTAAATATCCAGAAAATTTCCAGAACGATTTTATCGGTGAATTTAAAAAAGCGCTGTTCACACAGACAAGAACATTGCAGAAGTTTTCCGGAAAAGACCATTCACACATCCATTACAAAATACCGGTAAATTCTGACATCATTAACCATAAGCGAGTTCTAAGCGGCTGCGCTTGTATTTGTAAACATAGAAGGGGGTCAGGCTTTGTTTGATGGTTTCACTTTTATTTAAAGCTTAGCATTCATTCACCTGCTTTGTCACAGAGACATCCAAAGGCAGAAATGCTATCCACGGCTAAATGTTTACACATTTGAATACATTACAATTTCTGTGGATGGATAAGTATTGTGAACAACTTCGATGAAAACATATGGAGGAACACTTTCGCATGTCAAGATGTACATAATATGTGTGTGTGCTCGCACTAACCGGAGCACTTCTTCACGCACACACGTGTCAAGCAACTGTAGCAGAGCTTGAAGGTAAACAAACAGCGGTTTATCATAAGCATTTTATCGATAATTTTTACACAGTTGGCATTAAGAAGGAACATAAAAACGTTATCTGACTAACATCTAGCAGCTAAATGTGTCTGGAAAAATATACAAAGGCTTTTATTTTCATAAACAGCGCGGATGTGAATGCGTCTGAATGTTCTGATTGGCTGGAGTAGATGTCTCACGCCAGCGTGTTCAAAACGTGAATGCGCTCTTTCCGGCAATTTTCTTTCTGCATTCACACAGAGCAGCATTCTTACAAATTACCGGTAATGTTACACCTTTTCTTTCCAGAAAATTGTCAGAACAAATTTACCGGTATTTTCAAAAAGGGCCTGTTCACACATGATCCCTTTCTGGAAAATTGCTGGTAATTTTCCAGAAAGGTCTGTATGTGTGAAAAGTGCTATTAATGAATGAATACTGTAATAAATAAACATTAACTAATGGAGCAATATTTTAAAGTGTTACTGGGTGAACTATCCCTTTAAGAGGATTGAGATTTCAACCAATCACAATCAAGCATTAGACAAGTTTATAAATATTTTGACAATTTTTTTTAATTCTTTTATTGTTGTATGAAGAATGCAGATTTACTAACAGCTAACACCAGCACAAATATTATTTTGGCATCAGGATTTACTACAGACAGGCAGTAAAACACATCAATAAAAATGCATGCACACCGTATTTATTTATTTATTTATTTGCTGCTGGGCTGGCCTTATTGCATATGCATGTGAAGGAGTCTCCCTTTCAGATGAAAAAATTATGGGAGGAAAGTATTTAAATGAATCCTGCAATGTGATTTATTTGTATATGTACTTGGACCAATAGTTAAACGCATGATTTTTTTTGTGCTTGTGTTGTTAGATTACACACCTTATTACCATTGGGTTTGCTTGTTTGTGAATTAATTTGTGCTGGTTTATGCAGCGTGTTAGACATTATGAAAATGAGGTGCTGCATCTGTGTTCTTTTGTGGTTTGTTAGTAGCACTTGCTAGACTTTCCACTCCCGTTGGTGCTTTTAAGAGATTGTTCTCTCATGTTAATTATCCATTTAGTAAATCTGGCCCCAAGACCTCTGCAACCTCTCCAAAAGAACCAATGAAAATAATTTTTTTGTATGATATGCTATTTAAGGTTCCATCCTCATATATAAAGTTGAAGTCAGAATTATTAGCCCTTCTGAATTATAACTTCATATGTATATTTTTGTCCCCAATTTCTGTTTAATGGAAAGAAGATTTTTTTCAACACATTTCTATACAAATACTTTTATTAACTAATTTCTAATAACTGTTTTTTTTTTATCTTTCCCATGATGACAGTACATAATATTTTACTAAATATTTTTCAAGATACTAGTATAGTATAGTTTAGCTTAAAGTCCAATGTAAAGACTTTATTAGGTTAATTAAAGTGATGTGGTGGCGCAGTAGGTAGTGCTGTTGCCTCACAGCAAGAAGGTTGCTGGTTCGAGCCTCGGCTGGGTCAGTTGGCGTTTTTGTGTGGAGTTTGCATGTTCTCCCAGCGTTCGCGTGGGATTCCTCCGGGTGCTCCGCTTTCCCCCACAGTCCAAAGACATGTGGTGCAGGTGAACTGGGCATGGTTAATTGTCCGTAGTGTATGAGTGTGAATGGAAGTGTATGGATGTTTTCCAGAGATGGGTTGCAGCTAGAAGGGAATTTGCTCCGTAAAACATATGCCGGATAAGTTGGCAGTTCATTCCGCTGTGGCGACCTCAGATTAATAAAGGGACTAAGCCGAAAAGAAAATGAATGAATGAATGAATAGGTTAATTAGGCAAGTCAGTGTATAATGGATTATTCTGCAGACAATCAAAAAAATATTGCTTAAGGGGGCTAATAATATTGACCTTAAAATATATATATAAAAAAATATTTAATATTTAAATATTTTAAATATAAAAAAAAAATATATATATATATATATATATATGTGTAAAAAAGCATTATATATATATATATGTAAAAATGCTTTTATTTTAGCCAAACTAAAACGAATAAGACTTTTTCTAGAAGAAAACATATTATAGGAAATACAGTACTGTAAAAATGTCTCAAAAAAAAAAAAAATCCCAGGAAGGCAAATAATTTTGCCTTCAACTGTACAGTATATATCTTATAGACATTTATATAGACAAGTCTATATCTTATAGACTTTTAAATCGTTTAGATTAATTTCTATACGTGGCATTTTCGGGTGAACACCCTATTCACATATTTTGTGAAACTATGATGTTATCAGCCCACATCACTTCTATCAAGCCATTGAAAAGCAAAAAATCTGAGATATCTCATAAATATATAAACAAAATATTCAAATATTCATTCTGGTAATGTGTAAAATTATTAAATGTATAAACACTGTACACTAAGCTCTGTTGAATGTACTTATTTTAATATTTAGTAAATTTACTTTTTTTTGTTTTTATTGTTGTTTGTTTCTGCATAAATAAATAAATAAATAAATAAATAAATAAATAAATAAATAAATAAATAAATAATATTTTTTAAAAGACAGCAACAATAAGGACAGACTAAATGCTTGTGTTTGTTTGTGCTGCAAAACAATATTGAGCTTCCTAAAAAGCATTCGCCATGTTCATCTTGTGTGTGAGAGCATGCAAGACGCAAGTCTTCTTCTCTTACTTTTTTGTGTAGTGTTATCATCTATACTATATTGTTTTAATCGGTTTCAGTAGTTTTCTGTATGCATATATTTATAGAGAATATAAAAAACATTGTATAGGGAAAGATTTGCCTTTATGTGGATGTAGTCTAAAGGTAGGAATACAAGGTGTGAATTCTGATATACAGTGCTCAGCATAAATGAGTACACCCCATTTTGAAAACGAATATTTTGATCCATTTCTCAGTGAATATTGATCATATATTTTGGTGACTTTCAATAAACCAGATTTCTTAAAGATATATATTTAATAACCTCTTAAGGCCCAAGGTGTTTTTTACATGTATTTTTTCTCTTTGCTATTTGGGCTTATTGGAACCTAATTAGAATAAATATCTAAGTATCATCTTTTGATATGATGTACTTTTAGAGAAAAATGATGTCCATATATGTGGACTCGTGGTCCGAATTGACATAAAACACTTTTCCCGAATTTTCTTTTATGCATAATTAACATAGAAACTTTTTTTTTTTTTTTTTTTTTGTTTACTTACTTTGACTATTAGAAAGTAAAAACAAATTTTTTTTTCCCATTTTGGACAGTTAAAAATAGGGTTTGGGACATTTCATATGCTGCAAAACAGTTGCAGGCATACCTGCCAACATTTGGTTCGTAAATTCCGGGAGATGGCGGGGGGAGGTTACGTCATACGCCAATTTGCATATTACTGACGTCATCACGTTCTACCTTTTCTGTTTGTTTTACAGCCTATGGTAAATAAATGGGGTATTTTATTTGCACTAGCTTTATGTAAGCTTGTCAATTTAACTAAATGTATTGCTGTTTGAATACAGTATATCATTATAGATGTGTAGAGAATTTGCAGTAATCTCTCAGACATAATATACTCAGACAAGTTCTGAAACTCTCACTTAAAACATCTCTGATTGTGAACAATAAACGGTCAAATTAAATTATTAAAATAAAGGAGAAGCAGATCAGTTTGACTGTACAAGGGAAATACCTTCACACTCCCGGTGCTAAATCATTTGGCGTCGGTACGCAGAGGGGTGATCTGCTGTCAGGCTGCATGTGGGAGAGAGAGAGACTGCTGTAAGAGGACTGACTGGGCCGCCTGTCAGTGCTCTCAGGCGGGGGAGAGGCCAGCGGCATCACCCGCAGATCGTTGAGAAGAGTAGGGACGGTACAGTAATGGACAAACGACAGTCTATAAAATCTCCAGTAACACACAAAAAAGTCGCTTTTTTTAAATTTTGTCGCTAGGGGGGTCTGAAAAGTCGCTAAGTTGGCAACACTGGCGTGAACTGGAGAGCGGGAGGGGTGAGCGATTTGGGGAGATGGAGGCGCGCGACCGGAAGAGCACGCGCACAAGCACCAGGTTTCAGCCCG
>CAIGQS010000531.1:0-24912 GCA_903798195.1 Danio kyathit | reverse complement strand
AGATTCGAACATGATTTACATAGAATTATCTAAAGCTTACACTTAACCTAGTCATTTGTCCAGCAAATAAAACGGTCAGTGTAAAGCAATCCTGTATTATATTATTTTGTGGCCAACAATAACAATATAAAAACAGTATCTAATTATTTAATAAGCAAGGTAACAGTATCTGAAGCTGAGACATTAACTTATAAAAGCACAGAACACACCAACACGGATCTTAAAAACGAAACACAAGTTTATTGCTACTCTAACACAACATACTAATCTACATAACAAACAAACGCACATACATACACACAAGCAGTTTGAGGAGAGTTATGACGGAGAGCGAGTAAGGATTCAACTTCTAGCATTTGCTAATTCTTAGCATTGCAACCTGAGAGAAACCATAAAAGCAGAGAATTTCGCTATTCTTTACTACTTAAATATTATTCACACCAGTTCAGCAATGGATAGAAACATTGTTTGTGTTACTTGCGGTCTGATGGAATTTTGGTTTCCTCGACTGATCCAAAGGAAGATCCCGGTGAAGCTGATGGGTCAGTGTAGCAACTTCAATGACGTGCTGGAATTCCCTCGTCTGGTAAGAGGGGTTTTCTTACTTTCAGGGAAGCTTAGAGTCAGTTGCTAGGGATCCAGATGTTGGATGAGGCAGTGAAGTCCTTTGTGGCGTTTCGGCTCTCTGCGGAATTCTGTAGTTATGGCAGTGTTTCAGAGTTCTGATGAGTTTGACCCGATGGCTTGTTGTTAAAGCGGTTGCGCAAGCAGATCGGGGGTCGGCGGGCAGCGAGTGAACGTCGCGGTTTGCTCCGTGCTGCGACGAGGCTTCCGCCCAGGCGATGTACGGCCAGCACGAGAAGAGCGACGATGGTGATGAGAGGCAAAGACCCGGAAAAAGACGACGAAGGAAGTTTCCTTGTTCAAAGTTTATAGGCTTGAGTATAGGTGTGGCCTACAAAGGGATTGTCCAATAAGAGAAGCTGCGGGGTGGGATCACACCCCCATTCCCCCCTCTAGGAGGTTGGGTTAGCACTTCATGTGAGAATCATGCATTACCTGCCTTTAATCGGAAGCTATTAAAATAAAGTTTTATAACATGGACATTTTTACTAGTATGGTTACTTCATATAAACCAATGGATTTAAAACGTTTCACGCTTTCAATTAACACTACATACGATATGTTTCACAAACGTTCTGTAGATTTCATGCAGCAGTAAAGGCTATAACTCATTACCTATCCATAACGGTTACGTTAAACACATGGAACATGTACACACAAAAACCTACAGAAACATAAAACAAACATACATTAATCAAATAAACACAGTTTAATTGAAAGTCCGTTTAAACTCTGGAAGATTCGGATCGTTTGTGTGTCTACATTTCTAAGGATGTTTATTCCCTCGCAGACGCAGGTCGCGGTGTGACCCAAAAGGTAAAGTTAATTAGCACGTGTTCGTGATCGCAAGTGGTCCTGTGGATTGCTGCCTGTGGGTTGCTTTGAAATTGAAATCGTAGCTCAGACACATAGGCATCGTTCAATCTTTTAAGAATAATGTGGTGTGTGATATGTTCAGTTCTTGAAAGATCCGTTGACTCCCAACATCGGATTTGAAGAAACATGTCAAGTTAAAGATAATATAATACACAAAACAGCAGTTTGAGCTATCCATAAGAGCTAGATAAGTTAACTACCGTTAGCTACCCGCGGTTCATATCATGCTGCAATGTTCACATAATGTAAACAGTCTATCATAAAGGCTGTCACGCTGAATGGGGTTTTTGACCCATCATATATATATATATATATTTATATATATATATATATATATATATATTTATATTATAAATCGTAAACCATGGTTCTTTTTGTTCTGCTTAATCCTGTGCCCCAAAAAAGATATTTAAAATAAACAAAACAATGGCCCGGTTTCACAGACAGGGCTTAAGCCTAGTCCCAGACTAAACTGCCCACTTGAGCTGTCTTAACTCAAAGTGACTTGCACAGATATAGATTAAAATAGTCACAGATTTAGCCTATTCTGGATTAAACAAAGCTGATTGCAAGAGGAAGGATTATTGCTAGTCTATGACTAAATTGTAGCTTAAATTAATCCTTCAAGGAGGCAGGTTTAACTCCTGCTTAGCACTGTGGGGGAGCATGGAATATTTGGAATATCTGAATGAAAACCAACATGCACAACAGAGGCCTGCAAGAGTACTTTTGGATAGGAGTGATCCATTAAACTACTTTGATGACACAGCTTTTCAAGACCGCTTTCGCTTGTACAAACATCATGCATTGGAAATAATATCTTTGCTAGAACCTACACTTTCCCATCTGTCTCTGAGAGGAAGGCCTTTACCCAGTTCTCTCCAAGTTCTGCTCACATTGAGGTTTTTGGCATCTGGGACCTTTCACCGTGAAACTGGTGATTTGTGTGGTGTCAGTGAAGCAACTGTGTGTAGAATAGTTCACAAAGTCTGCAAAGCCATTTGTGAACTTAGGAGTGTTTATATAAAGTTTCCTGATGCTGCTGACCAAGCCAACTACAAAGTGCAATTTTATGAATATGGGCACTTCCCAGGTGTCATTGGCTGTATAGATGGATGTCATGTTCCCATCAAGTGTCCATCAACTCCTGATGCTGAGGAGTACAGGAATCGTAAGAACTGGTTTTCAATTAATGTTCAGGGTGTATGCACACCAAACTTAGAGTTTGCAAACATTGTAGCGCGTTGGAAAGGTTCAACTCATGATTCAAGGATTTTTCTCAACTCCTCATTGTGTGCTCAGTTTCAGAGAGGACAGCATAGTGGACTTCTACTTGGTGACAGTGGATATGGTCAGAGTAACTTTTTATTCACTCCATACATAAATCCCACAACAGTGGAGGAGCAAAGATACAACAGAGCTCATATCCGAACAAGAGGCATGGTTGAACGCATGTTTGGAATATGGAAAAATCGATTCCAGTGTTTACGCAATACACTTCGCTTCAGCCCAAGAAGATGCTGCAAGGTCATCATTGCTACCGCGGTGCTGCACAACTACCTGAAGCAGTGCTGCTGTCCTGATCCTCCAATGGAAGATTACGATGAAGCAGATGTGGCAGTGGCTGAGACAGCCAATGGCCAACGCGGACTTGCACATAGAGCTGCATTCACATTACAGCACTTCAGCTAGATAAGATGAATTTCAATATGGAATGCATTTACTATGGCTTATTTTTCCTTGATAATTTTCTGTACAAAATTAAAACTGTGCAGCAAAATTTACAAAGTCACTTAAACAATACTGGTTGAAAATGAAAAATAAAATACTTTTACTCAGGAATATGTAAATGATAAATGGTTTATTATTATCATTTTTTTTTTTACACATTTTATACACCATGGCTTGTGATCACAGCCGTCTCCTTACTATATCTTTTATGTATCATACTTCTTTCTTCCAACTTCATATCTAATTCAACCTGTAGAATTCTCATTTTCATTTCATGCTCTTCCTTCATGAATTTCATTTTTTGCTCATGAAATTCTTTGGCTAACTTTTCATGAATAGTCATCCTGCTTGCTTGATTCTGAAAGGTGGTGGCAGCATCTTTTGTCAGGGATGCTGGAGCAGATGTGGAGGGCACACACTCACTGTGCTCTGGCTCTTCCAACCGGTTCAGATCCCCCTGTTCTGCGGGGGGAAAAAAAACACATCACAACTGAATTCACATAATCCTTTAAAAGAATAAAGATTGACAGAGTGGAATGTGTACAAAGTAACCAATTTCTTTCTTACGTACCATTTGTGCTCAGTTCTTCGTCTGAACTGTTCAAGTGATCATCATCTGGTATACCTTCAAGAGGTTGCTGGTTCTGTATTACTCCAGACAACAAGTCATCCACTTCATCAGTTTTATCTTTATTTGGTGGTCCACCACCAGTAATAAATCGCTGTCTTCTGATCTCTGCATGCTGTCTTTTTAAAGCCAGTTTTAGGTTCTTCCACAGAGTCTAGACAGGCAAATATTATTCATTATAAATTGTGACAAAAATATAAATATAGGAAATGTGCAATGATAATAAAGAAATCTCACCTGAAGTTGTTGTACTGTTCTTGTGGTTGCATTTTCATTTGCATTGAATTCATTGCAAATTGCATTCCAAGCACTCCTTTTCTTTTGTTCACTAGCAGTAGTGTGGATTTTACTTTCAATAATTGGATAGTTTGTCAAAATTTGTTTTAATAGCGTTTTTTCATACTCACTAAAGTTTTTTGAACGAATTCTCTTTGCCTCTGCCATTGCTTTGTGTCAAGATTTAAACCAACAATACTGTTTTATAGTCCATTTCAGGTTTTTATGAACACCATCAGACCAACAGCATGTGCTTATACTCAACCTAATCAGGCCTATCTCAGGTGTTCTCATTTAGGCTTACTTAAATTACTCCAGGACTCTGTAGTCTCTGACTAACTAAGCCTATTTTAAGCTACGTTGATGAAAGGTACTTAAATGCCCTAGATTAACTAGTACTGATTAAGGCCTACTCCTGGCTTATATTAAGCCCTGTCTGTGAAACCGGGCCAATATGTCTTTTGACTGCTTTTTTAAAAATAACTACATAACGCAATACTTGTACTTTTACTTTCAGTACTTGAGTAGTAAATTTTTTAAATAAACTACTTGCAATACTTAAGTACAAAAAATGTTGAATACTTTAGTACTTCCACTTAAGTATTGTGCTTAAAGAGCACTTCAACTTCTACTCAAGTCACGTTTTTGATAGAGCACTTGTACTTTTACTTAAGTCTGGGTCTCTAGTACTTTATACATCTCTGAAAACTACTATCAAAGCTATCAAATATTGGATAAGAAGCATTTGCAGCCACACAAACAGTAAATACCTCAGAATTGGTTTTGTTCAAAATATGATGTAAATTATTGATTGTTGTTCTCATAGTGCAGGGCTATTCAATTAGTTTGTCACGGAGGCCAGTTCATGAAAAGCATTCCAAACGAAGGGCCGGAGATATATGACTTGCAATATAAGTGATGACACAACTGCATTTAAGAGCCAATTATGTATTTTTGCTCCTTTAGACACCCACGTTGTATTTGTCTACATTAAAATGTTAATATATTGTATTTTGAAACTATATAATATCACTGCATTGTACAATAAGTTTTTTTAACAAACATTCAAATGTTGTATTTCACAGCACAACAAAATCAGTGTATTGCTGAAGTAGGCTTCTTCTACACTCAGATACGCTCATATGTGATGTTTTGAACTGCATAACAATTAGGGATGCAACAATTATAGATTTTGGTTGTACGATTATATAGTGTGAAGAATAATCAGTGTTTCACAGTTATCACGTCTAATGTAAATTCAAGCTTTATATTAGCTAGATTTAGATCTGGACATCCCTAACTAATATTAAAAAACCTTTAAAAGGCATTTTCATTAGTAATAGTTTTTATGCTGAAGGTTTTTCTGTGCTTATAGGGCTACACAATTTAATTATGTGTGTTTATAGAGAGGAATGGGAGAAAATAATATAATAATAATTGTTATGAAGGTCGGCGCCAATATTTAGATGAACTGTTGTTATCATCTGCGTTCATACATACATAATCATTTTAATAATAGTTCGTCTAACATGTCTTTTGTTTACATTGCACTGAAAGCTAAGCACAACTCTCACCGCTACAGCATGAGATGTTTTCTACTGCGTGCGCCCAGACAGCCGCGAGCGCGTTGCTCCGCTTGCGCCCGCATATTGGCATATATTCTTACGACATAACAAACTTGCGCGCGGGAAAGACGTGATATGGGAACGACCTGCAGCTATAGTTATTACAGTGTGCGTGCGTATTAGCTTCGGTGGACAAGCTCGGAACTTTAAACTAGCGCACAGTTGGCAACTTGGCGTAACTTTGTTCAGCAGTTTCGTATCGTGCGGCAGAACAGAAATGCAGAAATGCGGCTTAGAGAAGCCTTTACGATTAATTAACCATGACGAATTAAAGCGCAGTTAATAGTGAAATCGGTTAATCGTTGTATCCCTAATAACGATATCAGTGTATTGTACAAAAGACCTTTTCTACAAACATATTCAAATGTATTCGGCTGCTCTCGCCACTGTCAGGTGACTCACGCTCTGCGCAGCTCATGCTGTATTGAACAGACGCACGTCACTTCATAACTATAGCGGCTGTTTTTTGACTGAACTAAATTTATTCTTGATGTCTTGGTCACACTATTTGGAGGGCCGGAACAAATTGCCTCGGGGGCCGGGTTTGGCCCGCGGGCCGCCAATTGAATAGCCCTGTCATAGTGGCTATTAAAGTCCTGAAAAATGATGCTCAAGCTAAAACCATTTTTGGTTTTGTATGCAAGTTTTTAACTTTTCTAAATCATAAAAACACCATAAAATGTGTGCAGACATTTCAGAAACATGAACATTCTTGTTTATCTGTACAGCAATGCTGAAGTCAAATATTCTGCTTTATAAATGTGCATTACGTGCTGGAACGGCTGTCTTTGTTTTGGTCATTTAACCCACCCAACACCAGTTTAGCCAGTTATATTTCAGCACCCCAGGTTGCCTTGGTGGAAAACACCATATTTCATTCATTCATTCAGTCAGGAAGACTCTTAAAACATGTGTCAGTGACTGAAATGCGACCTCCGGTGGATATTAGCAGACTCCAAAATGAAACGCAGATTCAGAGTTATTACTGGTTATTACTGGTTATTACTTAGCAAATAATATAAATATTATGAAGGTAAACATTAGGTGAGCAGGTTACATTGTAACCCCGTGTCCTAACAACACGCTACATGATGAGATACGCAGTGATGAGCAGTTTGGCTGTTTGCACCAGACAAAACACGACAGAAATGTAAAAACAGCCATTCAGAAGCACAGAATAGTGCACTCACTGCACTCCAGCACAATGGTAAGGTTTATAATCTAATTAATACAGATTAAACCTCTTTAACATGATTAAATGTAGATGCTGAATCACTGATATGTGTTGGTTTGCACTGAGTCTCAGTTCTAGAGTTCAGTTTCAGACGGTTTATTTCATTTTCAGGATCATTTTCATGTGATGTAAAATGGCATTCAGACTCACATTAAACACTGAGTAAAGCGCATGAGGTGTACCTGAGCTCAGTTTTCTGTTGTTCACCTGTGAGAAATAGTAGCTGTTTCTAAAATATACATTTAGGTGTTGATTAGGACAAAAACTCCTTTTAATATGGAAAATATTTCTTTCTATTGCGTTCGGTTTCGTTTAGGTAAGAAACGGGTCAAATCAGCCTTAAATCGATAGTGCTCGATAGTCAGGCACACTCACGTCAATCTGGCAACCTACGCTTGCGTGGACTGGTCAGAGGCATACCTGTCAACCCTCCCGTTTTTCCCGGGATTCTCCTGTATTTTACAGTTCTATCCCGCTGTCATCCCTTAAAGGTATTTTCCCGTATTTCTCCCGTATTTTTCTCTTTCTGAGAAGAGCCGATCCTCCCTATATGCAACCCATACCGCCGAACCACCAGGGGCCGCCCTTGCTCTTAAATGTGAACCAGTTCTCTGCTTTCATTTTATTTAGGCATGGAAACCTGATGGAAACATTTTGAAATAAACATAAAAACGGCGCGATTCATTTCCTTTTCATTACAGGCGCAATTGCCCCTATGCAATCCTTAAAACAGTCAGTTCATATAAAGATGCATGACTGTCAGCTGATGCGCTCCATAGTGATAATAGACGCTTTTCCCCAAGCGGATTCTGTACGTACGTGATTTGATGCTGAGCTCAAGTGGACACTGGGTTTTGGGTGCATGTTTGAACAGACATATACACATCATCATCATCATAATGATAATAATAATAGTAATAGCGGTTCATTTCGCTGTGGCGACCCCAGATTAATAAAGGGACTAAGCCGAAAAGAAAAGAAATGAATGAATGAATAATAATAATAATAATAATAATAATAATAATAACAACATCTAGACATGTCGATCTTGTTGGGTTTTCTTTTAAATACAACAAATTTTGTCTTGAATGAGCATAAACAGTTAGGAAAACAATCAAATGCTCTAAGCCAACTTTCAGGTTTGACTGTCTAAAAAGCTGAATTTCCAGGAACTAAAATGAATGGAAAAACAGGCTGCTGTTGTGCTTTGCATAATATTAAAGGTGCAGTAAGTTTGACACCCAGTGGTCGAACTAGGTATTGCACTCATGGATCGATACACATTTTCACTCGGCCCCTCCTCTGACCATACCTGTCAACATTGGGATGTAAAAATAAGGGATACCCTTATATAAAGAAATAGAATCAAGTTATCAAATCTCATCTTTTTTTCACTGTATAATTTAAACATTCTGATTAAAGAGCAGCGAATGAATCTCTCATTTAGATTATTTTGGTTTGATTACATTAAATAACAGAGCTGTCACTTTAAAACTGCACAGATCTATAATGAAAGCGGGAACACTGATATTATGTGCACGATGATTCCAGCTCAGTTACATCCAGAATGGTGCATTATGGGAGTAAACAGTCAGTAATGGCTCACCTGTGCGTTTAGGTGTAACTTCCTGTCCGCGGATCAGTGTCAGGATTGGCTGCGGAGGATCAGTGCAGCGTCTGGACCGCCAGCTCGTCTGCAGGAACTCTTCGCTTTCAGCTTCCTGTCCTGCAGCAGCAGTGTGTCTGCAGAGGACAGAGAGGTGCATGATGGGATATGCAGAGCAGGTACACACGCACAGAAACACACACACGTTTGTTTCTGTGAATTGTGGGGACATTCCAAATTCAAATTTGCAGTGGCACAAACTCAGCTGTTGTCTTTGTGACACTTGAGTGTGTGTGTGTGTGTGTATGTGTAGGAGGACACAAGCAGAGATTTAAGCGAGAGCTGCAGAGGATGGGTTTCGACACACACAGTGCCTGGAGAATCTCCAACATCAACAGCAACTACAGGTGACAGAAACACCTGAAACACACATACACACACAATTCACACACACACACACACACACACGATTTATGAGCTCGCTTTCTCATGGGGACCAAAAAAATAACACACAAATTCAAAATTTACTGGTATTGCTATACTTGTGGGGACATTAGGGTCACCAACACATAAGGAATAAGAGGTGCTGCAGCATCCGCATCATCACCTGACCGGTGTGTGTGTGTGTGTGTGTGTGTGTGTGTGTCAGGGTTTGTTCCAGTTACCCGGAGCAGATATTGGTGCCGGCTGCAGTCACTGATCAGCAGCTGGAGAATGTGGCGGCGTTCAGATCATGGAAGAGGATCCCGGCCGTCGTTTACAGGTCTTTATTCCTCTTCATTGTGTTTAATGGACTCCTTCTGGGTATATAAAGATAGGTTAACTTTTTAGGGACGAAAAGACTTCTTTCAATTTCCATGTGAAGTCAGTTATCAGTTATTCTTAAAGACACCAGAAAGAGATATTGCATAATTATTTAAGCCAGGGGTCTCAAACTGCATTTACAGCACGTCGTCCTTCTCCCTCCGTCCTGCAACTGACCTCAAAAACATATCGAGATTCGGCTGCCAAAACAAATATTTTTGAACCTCTATCATCATTGTTGTGCTGTCGCGTCTAGCCACTTGTGGTTTTGACCTGCTACCTAGTGGACATTTAAAGTACTGCGTTCAGATTAGTTTTACTTTCATTTTCTCTCAGTGTACGGTCGAGAGTAACACACACGCGTTTTAATTCTGTGGCTGATTTAAACGTTGAAATATATGTCCGTAAGTGCTCCATCTTTACTAAAGCTCTATTTTTGTAAATATTCAAGGGTTGTTTGGTTATCATCAGTTTTATACCACCTGTATATTGTTGTACAAACACTTCTTCATGGCTTACACATTATGCTGGTGGTGTAACAAATATGATCATTTTGATAATATTTGACTCAAATTTTCTCAGTTAATAGATTTTCCTCATATGCTTATTAAAGTTTGCATAAAAACTATGTACATTAGTGAAATTGTACTGCTGGTTGAACTGAACTTGTTCAAGTAAATGTGAATATGTACATAATTTTCTCCTCTTAGTTGTAGTTTTACAAAAAAAGAAAGATATTGAGAAGAACAAAGCCGCTAAAGTTACCCAAACTGCTTTCAGCTGTTATTACGCTATTGGGAAAATACAATTGGTTGGGACAGAATGATAAATATTATGCCTATTATTTTGTAGTAGTTTTATAACAATTTAAACTCCCTCTTCAATATGTACAACAAGAAACAAAAAGCTTGAGACTGCATATACTCTGTGAAACAATGACTGAGTGTGTGTCTAACGCTCGGCTATACACACAACAACCACAGATGTATTTCAGCAGCTGATGTGTGACACGATAAATGTGCTGATTTGCATCATCACTGGTCACAGGTGATGCTTGAAATATAAACGTCATGTCTGTTGTCCTAAGATGCATCAGTTATGTCAGGTTTCCACTTTTTTTCTTGTACGTGAATGTTAAGACGGCCCTCCTATGAACTGTCAGTCACTGAAATGGCCCCCCATCAATTTGAGTTTGAGACCCCTGATTTAAGCACTTACAGTTGCAATCTGAATTATTCGCCCCTTTGAATTGTTTTTTCTTTTTTAAATATTTCCCAAATGATGTTTAACAGAACAAGGAAATTTTCACAGTATGTCTGATAATATTTTTTCTTCTAGAGAAAGTCTTATTTGTTTTATTTCAGCTAGAATAAAAGCAGTTTTTAATTTTTTAAAACCCATTTTAAGGTCAATATTATTAGCCCCTTTAAGCTTATTTGTTTTTCAATAGTCTACAGAACAAACCATCATTATACAATAACTTGCCTAATTCCCCTAACCTGCCTAGTTAACCTAATTAAGCCTTTAAATGTCACTTTAAGCTGTATAGAAGTGTCTTGAAGAATATCTAGTCAAATATTATTTACTGTCATCATGGCAAAGATAAAATAAATCAGTTATTAGAGATGAGTTATTAAAACTATTATGATTAGAAATGTGTTGAACATTTTTTTATCTCTGTTAAACAGAAATTGGGGAAAAAAATAAACAGGGGGGCTAATAATTCAGGGGGTTGAATAATTCTGATTGCAGCTGTATACATAATAATGAGTACACTTACAGGAATGGTCAGTAATGCATAAACAGAAGTTACTTAAATGATATAGTCATCTTATTTCCCAAATATCACATTGTGTTTGTGCAGAATAATTAATGTTAGTGTTGTAGAAGTAATTAAATAAGTAAACTTATTTTAATCTATTGATTTCTATTATCTGCCAGTTTAATATGGATTACAATTTTAGGGGCTTTTTTTAATCTTTCAATTTTTCAGTTTCCTTTAAGTTGTTTAATCAGAAACTAAGGAAACTGTTTCAAAAATTCTCTCCAAAATGATTTAACACTATGGTCCCTATCATACTACCGGTGCAATGAGGAGCAAGATGTTTTTGGCATGATTTGTTGCTATTTTCAGACCAGCGCATTTTTAATTTTCCCATTTTGCGCCACATTGTTTAATTAGCAAATCTATTTGCGCCACTGTGTGTTAAGGCGCATTGTTGGCGCGTTGCTATTTTGAGGAACTGAAATAGACCGCACCATTGATCAACTAAAAGCTGCTCTAAAGTCCAGCAGAGCGCATTAGTTATGAGCCTATTCAGGTCCAAATGCTTACACATTGCTTAATACACACAGGATGTACAGCAACACACAAATATATTTACAGATGAAAACAATTAAAATGATACAGAAATTATTGTTTTCAACATCAATACAAACACCACTGCCTCCATGCATCCTTCACCTCGGGGGGCTTTTTCAGTTTATTCATGACAATTTGCATTATTCATTCATTTTCGGCTTAGTCCGGCCTGATCTGGCTTAATTTGCGGTCGCCACAGCGGAATGAACCGCCAACTTATCCAGCATATGTTTTACGTAGCGGATGCCCTACCAGCTGCAACCCATCACTGGGAAACTTCCATACACTCTCATTCAAACACATGCACTACGGACAATTTTAGCTTACCCAATTCACCTGTACCACATGTTTTTGGACTTGTGGGGGAAACCAGAGCAAACCCACGCGAACACAGGGAGAACATGCAAACTCCACACAGAAATGCCAACTGACCCAGCCGGGGCTCGAACCAGCGACCTTTTTGCTGTGAGACTATTGTGCTACCCACTGCGCCACCGTGCAGCCCCAATCTGCATCTGTATAATGTGATTATTATTAGCAGTATTATTGATTATCTGAAGATTTATATTTGTTTTAATAAAAACTAGTGTAGATTTGTCCACCTGTGAGGTTTTGGAGACGTCTGCATCAGCATATGGGGCATAAGAACAGGACGTGTGTTTGGATATAACTCAGTTTTCTGACCACACTTCATTATTAGTGTTCATTTATTCCTTTGCTGGAGATTAGAACTGAATTTAGAAATAGTTTAGACACAAATCTTTGTGCTTAACAAAGGAGATTAAATATGTGGGCTAATGGATGTGTTCAGTGGAGTGAGTTTCCACCGTTTCCTTACTCCACCAAAGTAAAGGAGTAAAGTAAAGAGTAAAAGTAAAGTAAAGAGAAAGTAAAGAGGCTTAATGGAGGAGGCTCGTTCTTTATCCTCGCGCTGCAGATGCTCTGTTTAACTGTGTTCTCGCTAGTGAAGCGTTCAGTTTTTACACTTACAAAGTCGCCATGTAAATAGCAAATGCACCATGGAGCAACACAACTGACTCTTAAAGGGAATGTGAGATGAGGCTCTGATTGGTTTAATGCAGGTTATGCTCAAAACACACCCAGAACTCATTAAGAGAATAAGCACAACCCTGTTAGACCATGCTCGGGGGCGCAGAGGAGGATTTATCTGTCCTTAAAATAGCAGAAGTGGATTCAGACATGCTCTTAATGCTTTTGCACCATGAGCTTTAGACTTTGAGCCTAGATCTTTGAAATAGAGCCCTAAGTGTGTAATTGCAGCCCTTAAAGGGACAGTTCACACAAAAATGAAAATTCTGCCATCATTTTCTCCCCTTTTACCCGTTTCAAACCTTTAAGAGTTTCTGTCTTCTGTTGAAAACGATAGAAGATGTTTTTAAAAATGTTGGAAACCTGTAACCATTGACTTCCATAGTATTTGTTTTTTCAACTATGAAAGTCAATGGTTACAGGTTTTCAACATTCTTCAAAATATCTTCTTTTGTGTTCAACAGATTAAAGAAACTCATAAAGGTTTGTAAACATTTGACGTAGAGTAAATAGTGATATAATTATCATTCTTGGGTGAACTGCCCCTTTAAATCTGAATTGAACCTACAGTGAAAATGGTATCTCACTCAGAACATTTTACGTTTCTAATAATTTAGATTTTAATAATTAACATTTTAACAATAAATGCGTCTTATGAAATTTTTAACAGAAACTAAGGAAACTTTCTAAGATTATCTCCAAAGTTATTTACCAAAGTGTGTAGTTGCAGCTCTTAAAGGGACAGTTCACGCAAAAATGAATATTCTGTGATTGTTTACTCCCCTTTACTTGTTTCAAACCCTTAAGGGTTTCTTTTTGCTGTTGAACGCAGAAGAAGATATTTAGAAGAATGTTGGAAACCTGTAACCATTGACTTCTAAAGTATTTGTTTTTCCTACTATGAAAGTCAATAGTTTTCAGCTTTTTTCAAAATATCTTCTTTTGTGTTCGACAGATTAAAGAAATTTATTAACGTTTGTAAACATTTGACGTAGAGTAAATAGTGATAAATTGTCATTTTTGGGAGAACTGTCCCTTTAAATCTGAATTGAATCTACAGTGAAAATGGTATCTCACTCAGCTTCATCGTAACCTTAAATCCAGACACCAGAGTTCGGGTGCTGTTATTGGTCGATGCGGGCAGCCAGAGGTCAGCTGGTGGGGCTGGAGAAACGCTGATGATGAGCATCTGGTACAAGCCATTGCTAAAGCCTGTGCTACAAATCCGGCAGCAAACACAGCACATGCTAACGGATCCTGTGTTCACAATCATGCTAACGGCACCATCAGTGGCCCCGGTAAGTAAAAGTGGGTGCGTCTCAATCAGCACCCTTGTTTACTATGAAAATTATTAGTCCTGTTGTTGTTTATAAACTCCAGTTTTGATCATGTACAGTAAGTGTGTACCAATGTGTAGTGAACCAAGCTCATCAGTGCCCTTACTAGTGCCCATATGACCTACTGATGAATGACCTTGGGAGCTAGGGTGCTGATTAAGACGCACCCAGTGACTAGGGTACGATTGATGCTCCCTGTTCAGCAGCTCATTTAATTTATATTCATGCCAGATCCTCACATGGCCAATGGGAACGTAGAGGCGGAGCCAAATGCCACGCCCCCAAAGAAGCTGTTAATAATGGACGCACGCTCATACGCCGCAGCAGTAGCCAATCGGGCGAAGGGAGGAGGCTGTGAGTGTCCAGGTAATGCAGAACTTATGATTCTAATCAATGTTATATGCTGAATGTTTGACTAATAGCGTAGTTGCAGAACACAGTTTACCTCTTCTCAAGCATGATCTGTGCTTCTTGTAGAGTATTATCCCAACTGTGAGGTGATGTTCATGGGAATGGCCAACATCCACTCCATCAGAAAGAGCTTCCAGTGTTTGCGGACGCTCTGCGCTCAGGTCCCGGATCCACTAAAGTAAGTGTTTATGAGTCGTCGACCTGCAGAATAAACACAACTGCTTAAAGATGCTGGTTATTTCAGTGAATGCAGCACAAATTCAGGCTTATTCAGTTTTATTTAAAGGCACAGTACACCCAAAAATGAAAATGTGCTCACACTTAAGTGGTTTTAAGAATTTCTGTTGAACACAAAAGAAAATATACTGGAAAAAAGCAGCTATTGACATCAATAGTAGGAACACAAAATACTATGGCAGTCAATGGCTGTTTTTCCCCCCCAGAATCATTCAGTTTATCTTCATTAGTGCTCAACAGAAGAAAGAAACTCACACAGATATTGAAACTAAAAGTGAGTAAATTATGACAGAATGTTCATTTTTAGATGAACTGTCCATTTAATGGAAGTAAATAATATAATCAGTAATAATAAATATATAAAACATGTACGTACGGGATATCTGACACACACATAAATATATATATATATATATATATATATATATATATATATATATATATATATATATATATATATATATACAGTTGAAGTCAGAATTATTCGCCCCCTTTGAATTTTTTCCTTATTTAAATATTTCCCAAATGATGTTTGAGAGCAAGGAAATTTTCACAGTATGTCTGATAATATTTTTTCTTCTGGAGAAAGTCTTATTTGTTTTATTTCAGCTAGAATAAAAGCAGTCTTTAATTTTTTTAAAACCATTTTAAGGTCAAAATTATTAGCCCCTTAAGCTATATTTTGTTTCGATAGTCTTAATTAGTAACCTAAGTAACCTAGTACCAGAAATTCGGGAAAAATATAAACAGGGGGCTAATAATTCTGACTTCAACTGTATATGTGTATGTATATATATATATATATATATATATATATATATATATATATATATATATATATATATATATATATATATATATATATATATATATATATATATATATATATATATATATATATATATATATATATATATCTACACACACACACACACATATATATATATATATATATATATATATATATATATATATATATATATATATATATATATATATATATATATATATATATATATCTACACACACACACACACACATATATATATATATATATATATATACAGGCCCGGCATCAGGATGCCATAACTGAGGGGGCATTAGACCTGGTGACTGATTTCGGCCCCTCTTGTTCTTTTCATTTAGGCTATTTATTCACTTATTTATTATTACTTTGCATTACTGCCTAAAGTTACTGACTTACTTACTGAAGGCAGTAATATACTTTTTTTAATAGTAATAATAATATGCACAGTTTCGCTATTACTGATTTTATCAATGAAGGTAATGCAACGATACCGTTTACATAAACGCAGACAGATCATGGCTTCAGCGCCAAACGAGTGCTTTAAATCATATTTTCTTTTCTTTATTTATTTCAGATAATATAAATATTTAACGTTTTAGTTAAAGACATCAAACTATGCTCACACATGCAAGCTAACCCACGGTTAGACTATTCTATAACCGGTAAATAAAAATAATGAAATCAGCATAATCGAGTCATCAAGCTTTACGTTGCCTATTACCCAGCCAATCATTGATCAGTGTTAGGAAAAAGATAAATAATACAATCTAATGTCATTTTTTTTTTTTTTTTAAAGTAGCTAAATGTGTTACTTAGTTCCATTTTAAGGCATTAGTGTAGCCAGAAAAATACCTAAAAAAAGATATATAAATTCACAGTTATTACCGTGAAAATTTGTTACATTTTGGCATGGATAACATGCAACTCAATAGGATATATAACTTTTTTTCATAAGTTTAAAGGTAAAAATAAAGATTTTTGTTAGGCTCTCATGAGTTTTTTTTTCGTGATATTGTCCGGTTGGCATTTGTAAAAACGCCATCATAAACCATTATGCTATTAGGCCTACCCATCATTTTATTTATTTATTTAGCCTAATTTAATAACTTGTTTTCAGGTTACATTTTCATTTTTTGGGCCATGAGCTACAAGTCAAAACAAAATCGATATGCTAACTGTATTTTAGCTCTTAAAATAGGCCTACAGTATATTTTCTGGTGTTTAATTTTGCATGAGCAAATAGCAGTATAGCCTATATTACATATTTATTAAAGATTATCATTCAGCCCACTTGCAGCGCATGTGAGAGGTTGATCCGCAGCAAATCCACTTACTCACTCACGCACTATACCTATTTCATTAATAACACTGTAAACTTGACTTCGCAGGCCGATCATCTTTAAACTCAAAAGGTATATTTAAGTGTCCTAACTTGAGACTGCTGCTGCATGATGGGATGATTATTTTCACAATTGTAAAAGTGTGCTTTAGCGATTTGAAATGAAAGCAAACATTCAAAAGTGTTCTGCGTTTAGTCAATTGTAGCTTAGTTTTAATAATATTAATAATAATTAATATATAAATTAAAATATTAATTATAGTGTAGACTACTGTGGGAATGCGCAGTGTCCAACTAAACATTTATTAGGCTACATATCCCCTAACTGAAAAACTAATGTGAAAATAACAGGCGGTTGTGTCTGCTAAAATTAACTTAACAGCAAATTTCTTCTGCATTTTTTCCCTTTAGAGCTCAAGAGAGTTGTATTTAATGAATAAGTTAACCAAAACATGAAATGAATTAGGCTGCTCGCCTTCATCTCATCCACTAGTCCAGTTTTCTCCCGTGTGAGTTGAGTGCGCCTCCGCCGCCGTGTGCGCGTTTTAAAGGCTATATACGGGCACACCCTGACCTGACGCGGGGACCAGATCTCTGGACTGTAGGCCTAGCTTTAATCTCACAAATGTCAAATTGTAACGCCAGGCCTGTATATATACCTGTAATGCAGTACCCTAAGGACTAATATCTCAGTGCTGGTCTGTGCACAGTTGGCTGTCGGCACTGGAGGGCACTAAGTGGCTGCAGCATCTGTCTCTGCTGCTGAAAGCGTCTGTGCTGGTGGTGAACGCAGTGGATGGAGAACAGCGGCCCGTGCTGGTGCACTGCTCTGACGGATGGGACAGAACACCACAGATCCTGGCTCTGTCCAAACTCATGCTGGACCCCTTCTACAGGACTATAGAGGTCTCGCTCTCTTTCTCACACACACACAAAGCAACTTTTCTATTTAACTGCACAAGCATCATTACTCTCTCTCTCTCTCTCTCTCTCTCTCTCTATCTGTCTGTCTGCAGGGTTTCGAGGTGCTGGTGGAGACGGAGTGGCTGGATTTCGGTCATAAGTTTTCTGAGCGCTGTGGTCACGGTGAGCGTGCAGACGATGTGAACGAGCGCTGTCCGGTGTTCCTGCAGTGGCTGGACTGCGTTCATCAGCTCCAGAGACAGTTCCCATGCTCATTCCAGTTCAACGAGGCCTTTCTGGTACCCTCATGATTAATCATTATGGGCTGTTGATGTGATGATTTACATTAGCTGTGTTTGCTTCTAAAGATATATGAACAATACTGCAATATTGCATAAAACATCATTGAATAAAGCAGCGTTTCCATTCAGTTAGAAACAAAAGAGAATAAACTCCTCAGCTCCTGCACAGATATCACTGAGAGAAGTGGAGTTTGCTGCACTGTTGGGATTCGCCCCTGTGGTGTTTGTTCTCCTCTAATAAGCGAGTTGAGCCTCAGAAGACGAAACGCAGGGAATGCGGTGGCTTTTAGAGGCGTGAGAGCAGACAGATGCTCAAGACAGTTCTGGAGGGAATAATAATAGAAGAATAATACTGAAGCACTGCGATGATGGACTGCAACAATGGAAAGCTGGAAACATGGAGAGCTGCAAACCAACATTAATGCAAAGTCCCTCAAACACATTTATATCTGATCAGCATCTGAGAAAAACTAAACCACAGCATGCAGACTGATGAAGCCCATGCACAAAGTATATTCACTACACGTGTTTACAATGTAGTTTATGCAAGTTTTTTCTTATCGGATATTTTTTAGGTGCTTTTTAAAAATGTATACACATCTTGGCATTTCCATTAAAGGGCACCTATGATGAAAAATCTACTTTTCAAGCTGTTTGGACAGACATATGTGTAGGTAGAGTGTATAGACCGTCATATTGGGGTGATATAAACACACTCAGTCCTTTTTTTTCAATTTAACAACATAAAAACGGTGGACCAATTGGAGCAGTTTTGAGACCGACCGCAACTTGACGTAGGAGTGCAGTCCCCCCGCCCACCAATATTGATTGACAGGTGCGCATTACCATATCCTCTATGTTGTTTCACGTCCGCCATTTTCAGCCTGTGAGTCACCAAAGAAACACCCTTGCTCTATTTTTAGATCATGTAAGGCTCATTGGGCTCAACATTCATCAAGTTATCGCTCTCCTCGCCGCCAGTGTTTGTAACTTTAGGTGGGTTTGCATACATGTGTACTTTTCATTGCGTCTTCCTTAAACTTCAGCGGTTTGCATTTCCCGCGGTCACAGAAGCTCCCTGTCATCTTAACTAGGTGCAGCTGGAAAGTGCGAGCGCGTTGCCTCACGTGTGCATCCCTCCATTGGAAATAACGAACTAACGACGCGCAGCGCCATGCATTTTGCGGTGTCGCGGATGAAAGTGAGGACCGGGAGGGAGGGGTGGGTGTCGCGGATGAAAGTGAGGACCGTGGGGTTCGCTCACTATTCTGCCGCCTAGGTCGCCTCAGGACACTGTTCATATTTCTGCCGCGCCACAGAGCGTTATCTGAATAGTTTCATTTTAAATAACATGCGAATGTGCGCGTCTGGTGTTCCGTGTCGCGGCTCTGAGCGGCGCATCCGGTGTATGACGCCCTTTAGTTATAGCCTCAAGCAGGTTGTACACCAGAAGCGCCGCTCGGCGACAAGCAGCGTCACGCCATGCAGCGGCATGCATTTCTGAAATCTAAACATAAGTTTCTATCAGGTGACACACGCCGGCGCCGCAAGTGTGCGATACTTTCAACTGTCATGTGCGCGCCGCGTCGCGGTGCATCCGGTGTGTGATGCTCTTCAGTCAAAGTTAATTCAGTGTGCTTGGTTATTAGTCTCGGTGTACAAGCTCGGAGCTTTACACTAGCACACAGTTGGCTGTAAAACTATACAAAGACACAAATGATTTTGTAGTCTCTGCTTGGTCTGTGTCCGAGTCGTACATGTACAGCTGAATGCTGGTCCTCTCACTCATGTTGCTTCTCTCTGTCTGTTGTCATAGGGAGCTCTTGGCTCCGCCCCCTTGTTAAGTTGGGCGGGAAGTCGAAACTAATTTTCATGTGGAGCAACACGCCCCTAAAACTGCAAGCTGTGTACACGACCCCAAATTGCCACTTTTAAACACATCATAATAAACAAATCTGAATTGTGTTTTGAACTGAACCTAAACTGGCACACTCAGAAGAACCATAATATTAATATTACATCTTAAAAAAGGGGTAAAATAGGTGCCCTTTAAGCATTTTATACGCACAATCAAAATGTGCATAAAAATAAGTGGGTGGAAACAAATCTACACATGACAGTTATTATTGTCATCATATAAAATGCAGTAAATGGTTAAATATTTCATTAACTGCTGTGTTATTTTTTTACATGTTTGAGCCAAATCTCAAAACTGTCCTTTAGTGCGACTGTCTCAAGAATAAGATGCACTTATAAATTTCTAGAAAATCAAAGAATCATTAATAGACACCTCAGGCATAATTTTGCAAGTGGCTATTTTTGTAAATGGCAATATATATATAAACAGTTGAAGTCAGAATTATTAGCCCCTCGGAATGATTAGCCCCCTATTTTTTTTCCCCCAATTTCTGTTTAATGGAGAGCAGATTTCTTCAACACATTTCTAATCATAATAGTTTTAATAACTCATCTCTAATAACTGATTTATTTTATCTTTGCCATGATGACAGTAAATAATATTAGACTAGATATTTTTCAAGACACTTCTATACAGCTTAAAGTGACATTTAAAGGCTTAACTAGGTTAATTAGGGTAAATAGGCAGGTTAGGGTAATTAGGCAAGTTATTGTATAATGATGGTTTGTTCTGTAGACTATCGAAAAAAAATGAGCTAATAAAGGGGCTAATAATATTGACCTTAAAATGGGTTTTAAAAAATTAAAAACTGCTTTTATTCTAGCCGAAATAAAACAAATAAGACTTTCTCCAGAGGAAAGAATATTATCAGACATACTGTGAAAATTTCCTTGCTCTGTTAAACATTTAGAAAATAATTTAAAAAAGAAGAAAAATTCGAAGGGGGGCGAATAATTCTGACTTCAACTGTGTATATATATATATATATATATATATATATACGGCCTGCCATCCATGGATTCTGTCAGTGTTTTGATCTGTTCACCATCAACATTGCGTGCAGCAGCAACCACAGCCTCCCAGACACTGTTCAGAGAGGTGTACTGTTTTCCCTCCTTGTAAATCTCACATTTGATGATGGACCACAGGTTCTCTATGGGGTTCAGTCAGGTGAACAAGGAGGTCATTTGATTAGTTTTTCTTCTTTTAGACCCTTTCTTGCCAGCCACGCTGTGGAGTACTTGCACGCGTGTGATGGAGCATTGTCCTGCATGAAAATCATGTTTTTCTTGAAGGATGCAGACTTCTTCCTGTACCACTGCTTGAAGGTGTCTTCCACAAACTGGCAGTAGGACTGGGAGTTGAGCTTGACTCCATCCTCAACCCGAAAAGGCCCCACAAGCTCATCTTTGATGATACCAGCCCAAACCAGTACTCCACCTCCACCTTGCTGGCGTCTGAGTCGGACTGGAGCTCTCTGCCCTTTACCGATCCAAAAAATTGAGATATTTGTCTTGAGATATTTCTTGGCCCAGTCTTGACGTTTCAGCTTGTGTGTCTTGTTCAGTGGTGGTGGTTTTTCAGCCTTTCTTACCTTGGCCATGTCTCTGAGTATTGCACACCTTGTGCTTTTGGGCACTCCAGTGATGTTGCAGCTCTGAAATATGGCAAAACTGGTGGCAAGTGGCATCTTGGCAGCTGCACGCTTGACTTTTCTCAGTTCATGGGCAGTTTATTTTGCGCTTTGGTTTTTGGTTTGGTTTTTCCACACGCTTCTTCCCTGTTGACTATTTTGAATGAAACGCTTGATTGTTGGATGATCACGCTACAGAAGCTTGCCAATTTTAAGAGTGCTGCATCCCTCTGCAAGATATCTCACTATTTTTGACTTTTCGGAGCCTGTCAAGTCCTTCTTTTGACCCATTTTTTCAATTCAATTCAATTCATCTTTATTTGTATAGCGCTTATACAATGTAGATTGTGTCAAAGCAGCTTCACATGGAAGATGATAGTGAATTGAAACAGTGTCAGTTCAATTTTCAGAGATTAAGTTCAGTTCAGTTTAGCTCAGTTCAGTGTGGGTTAATAATCACTACTGAGAGTCCAAACACTGAAGAGCAAATCCATCGATGCGCAGCTCTACAGATCCCGAACCATGCAAGCCAGTGGCGACAGCGGCGAGGAAAAAACTTCACCAAAGTGAAGATTTTTAAAAAAAACCTTGAGAGAAACCAGGCTCAGTTGGGCACGACCATTTCCCCTATGGCCAAACGTCTTGTGCAGAGCTGCAGTCTAGGCGCAGCACGGTGGACCTCGGCGAGGACTCGTCTGTCCTTGGAGCATCACAGGAATCAGTCTCATGCTCTCACTCCACGATGACCACCACAGCAGTTGCTCAGGATACGGCCTGGTCCAGAAAACCTTGGGATCATCTCGTCGCTGGTCTTGGATCGCATCAGTGGCGCTGCATAGTCTGAGGGCCTCAAGATGAGTACCCCCAGGTGGAAATACAGAATAAGGAGAATAATTAGCGTAGCTGCTGTTCATAGTGTATAAAAACAAGAAGCAAAATGCTGCATGGGGCACATCATGCATCATACCGCTATGTAGTGCATTGAGTGTATGCTTTGCTAAAAAGATAGGTCTTTAATCTAGTTTTGAAGAGTGAGAGTGTGTCTGAGCCTCGGACATTATCAGGAAGGCTATTCCAGAGTTTAGGGGCCATAAATGAGAAGGCTCGACCTCCTTTACTTGATTTTGCTATTCTAGGTACTACTAGAAGCCCTGAGTTTTGAGATCGTAAAGAGCGGGTTGGATTGTAGCGAGACAGGAGGTTGGTTAGATAAACAGGAGCTAGATTATTTAAAGCTTTATAGGTAAGGAGTAATATTTTAAATTCAATACGAAACTTAACAGGCAGCCAGTGTAAGGAGGATAAAATTGGGGTGATATGATCATATTTTCTAGACCTGGTAAGAACTCTGGCAGCTGCATTTTGTACTAGCTGAAGTTTGTTAATAGAGGATGCTGGGCAGCCAGCAAACAAAGCATTACAGTAGTCTAGCCTAGAAGTCATGAAAGCATGAACTAGCTTTTCTGCAGCTGATATAGATAGCATACTTCGCAATTTAGCGATATTTCTCAGATGAAGGCAGTTTTTGTGACATGGGATATATGATTTTCTAAAGTTAAATTGCTGTCTAATATGACACCCAGATCTTTTATAGTAGAGCTAACGCTAACTTTGTATCCCTCTAGTTGCAGATCGAGTTGTGAGAACTGCTGTGTACAGGATTTAGGCCCGATAAGTAATAATTCTGTTTTGTCTGAGTTTAAGAGAAGAAAATTGTTGGTCATCCAGTCTTTGACATCTTTAATACACTCGGTTAGCTTAGACAGTTCAGACATCTCATTAGGTTTAGTTGAAATGTATAATTGAGGATCGTCTGCATAGCAGTGAAAGCTGATCCCGTGTTTTCTAATAATGTCTCCCAGGGGAAGCATGTATATTGTAAACAGCAAAGGGCCTAAAACTGATCCTTGAGGGACCCCGTACTTTACTGGCCTTACTTGTGAAGGCTGTCCATTAATATTCACAAACTGGTAACGATCGGCTAAGTACGACCTAAACCATTGAAGGGCCTGACCTTGGACACCTGTAGAATTTAAGCGGTCTATGAGAATATTGTGGTCAATAGTGTCAAATGCGGCGCTAAGATCGAGTAAAACTAAAAGTGAGATGCACCCTTGGTCAGCAGCTAAGAGTAAATCGTTGGTTATTTTTACTAATGCGGTTTCTGTACTGTGATGAGGCCTGAAACCTGACTGAAACACTTCAAAAATGTTGTTTGTTTGCAGAAAGGAGCATAATTGGGTAGAAACAACTTTTTCTAGTATTTTAGACATAAATGGAAGATTTGAGATAGGCCTATAATTAGCTCAGTTGCTCGGGTCCAGTTGTGGTTTCTTAATAATAGGTTTAATAACAGCTAGCTTGTAGGGATTTGGAACATGGCCTAAAGATAAAGAAGAGTTGATAACATTAAGGAGAGGTTCTCCTATAACAGGTATCAGTTCTTTCAGTAGTTTTGTTGGAATTGGATCTAACATACATGTAGCTGATTTAGAACTATTTATAACTTTATCTAGCTCTTCCTGTTCTATGATTTTGAAGCATTGTAGGTTATTTTGATTCAGCTGAATGTTTACTGGATCTGGAGTATTAGGCGGTGCAGAAAGTTTAACATTTTCTATTTTCTGTCTAAAGCCTTCTATTTTATCACTGAAAAAATTCATGAAGTCATCACTACTGATTTGCGGTGGGACATTTTGTTCTAAAGATGATCGATTATTTGTTAGTTTAGCAATGGTGTTAAATAAAAATCTAGGATTGTTCTGATTATTTTCAATCAGTTTGCGGAGGTGCTCGGCCCTGGCAGATTTAAGAGCCCTCCTATAACTGGACATACTGTCTTTGTACGCAATTCTAAAAACCTCTAAATTAGTTTTTTTCCATTTACGTTCCAGAGCACGGGTTGCTGTTTTGAGAGCGCGAGTATGATTATTGTACCATGGTGTAGTTTTATTCTCTCTAGCCTTTTTTAATTTGATGGGTGCCACAGTATTTAGTGTGCTAGTAAAGATGACATCCATACTGCTGGTTACTACGTCCAGGCCATTTGAGTTTGCGGGTGTATTTCGAAATAAAGAGATATCAGGTAAGTTATTTATGAATTCACCCTTGGTGGACGGAACGATAGTCCTACCAGGGCGGTATATTGGTGCAGATCTGTTAATTTCAGGTAAACGCAGCTTATATAGTAAGAGGTAGTGGTCTGTAA
>CAIGQS010000530.1:0-25030 GCA_903798195.1 Danio kyathit | reverse complement strand
AGCTAAAACTGTAAAGAATACAATAAAACTGTTGTATATACACAGACTCTTAATAATATGTCAACGTGTTAATGTGAGATTTGAAACCCTGTGTAGTGTAAGTCATTACACCTACTGTGTGGAATTTCGCTCTTTCATGTTCAACAAGAGCTGCACCCTCAGAGGTCAAAGTCCAGCGATGTTACATCAAAGAAAGATCTGTCCTCAACTGTCCTACACAGACAGAAAGCACAGACCGTAACAATACAAGTGTTAAGTACAAGTGTTAAGAATGCAGGTGTTAAAAATACACACATTGAGTTGTTATAGAATTAGTTCGTTTGGTAAGCAATCAAAATAAAAGGTAACACAAAGTAATTTTATTTAATGTCACTTTATTGTTATTTACTGTAAAATTGCATATACCATTGAGGGCATTTTCTCTCTTCATCCATTTATTATTTCCTTTATAGCTTCTATTTATTACTGCGAAAGCCGCAAAAATCTGTGTTTAGACGCTGTACTGTAAATTGTGTTAGTTAACAGTGTACAGGGAGTGCAGAATTATTAGGCAAGTTGTATTTTTGAAGATTAATTTATTATTGAACAACAACCATGTTCTCAATGAACCCAAAAAACTCATTAATATCAAAGCTGAATATTTTTGGAAGTAGTTTTTAGTTTGAGCTATTTTAGGAGGATATCTGTGTTAGGACTATTACTGTGCATAATTATTAGGCAACTTAACAAAAAACAAATATAATTTCTTTACAAGGACACTCAAAAACCTGCCATCCATGGATTCTGTCAGTGTTTTGATCTGTTCACCATCAACATTGCGTGCAAGCAGCAACCACAGCCTCCCAGACACTGTTCAGAGAGGTGTACTGTTTTCCCACCTTGTAAATCTCACATTTGATAATGGACCCACAGGTTCTCTATGGGGTTCAGATCAGATGAACAAGGAGGCCATGTCATTAGTTTTTCTTCTTTTAGACCCTTTCTTGCCAGCCACGCTGTGGAGTACTTGGACGTGTGTGATGGAGCATTGTCCTGCATGAAAATCATGTTTTTCTTGAAGGATGCAGACTTCTTCCTGTACCACTGCTTGAAGGTGTCTTCCAGAAACTGGCAGTAGGACTGGGAGTAAGCTTGACTCCGTCCTCAACCCGAAAAGGCCCCACAAGCTCATCTTTGATGATACCAGCCCAAACCAGTACTCCACCTCCACCTTGCTGGCGTCTGAGTCGGACTGGAGCTCTCTGCCCTTTACCGATCCAGCCATGGGCCCATCAAGACTCACTCTCATTTCATCAGTCCATAAAACCTTAGAATAATCAGTCTTGAGATATTTCTTGGCCCAGTCTTGACGTTTCAGCTTGTGTGTCTTGTTCAGTGGTGGTCGTTTTTCAGCCTTTCTTACCTTGGCCATGTCTCTGAGTATTGCACACCTTGTGCTTTTGGGCACTCCAGTGATGTTGCAGCTCTGAAAATATGGCAAAACTGGTGGCAAGTGGCATCTTGGCAGCTGTACGCTTGACTTTCTCAGTTCATGGTTCAGTTCTCAGTTTATTTTGCGCCTTATTAATTTGTTTGCGTTTTGATAAAATGCAGCGCGTTTTTGTAAATTGTTTGTGTTGTGAAAAAATGCAGCACGTTTGATTAATTTGTCTGCGTTGTGAGAAAATGTGGCATGTTTTTGTAAATTGTTTGTGTTGTGAGAAAATGCAGCACGTTTTATTAATTTGTTTGCGTTTTGATAAAATGCAGTGCGTTTTATTAATTTGTTTGCATTGTGAGAAAATGCAGCATGTTTTATTAATTTGTTTGCGTAAATTGCGTTATGAGAAAATGCAGCGCATTTTCGAAAATTGTTTGCATTGTGAGAAAATGCAGCTCGTTTTATTAATTGTTTGCGTTGTGTGAAAATGCAGCACATTTTATTAATTTGATAGCGTTGTGTGAAAATGCAGAACATTTTATTAATTTGTTTGCATTGTGAGAAAATGCTAAATGTTTTATTATTTGTTAGTGTTGTGTGAAAATGCAGCATGATTTGCAGCATTTGTGCTGTCAAACGGATGAAGTTCTTTTCTTAATTTGCTGGCGTTTTTCTTGTAATTGCATGTGTTTTCTTAAATTGCAGCACGTTAAGCTCTCTCGGCCACTGTAAGTATGTGTAAAACATTACCATTAAATGAATATCATCGTGGTTAATAATTGATTAAGCATATCTTTTGAAGGAAGAAAATAAATTATGATAATCTAACTATTTCCTTCAAGATGCTTCAAGGGACTACATACAGCATCAGTCTTTACTATCATCTTAATTTCCCATGCCATACAAACTACCAGAAAGCAGAATTAATGTTTATCCAAGAAGTGTTTAAAAAACAAGCCTTTTACTGTGTCTGGGTTGTAAATGCAATGGAATTATGATTGTAAGGAATGTTTACAGGTTCAAAGGTCCACATTACTGCTGTTCTTGTACATCATGTCTTAAGTCAGTGGAAGAAAAATATAAAACCCGCCCATATCATCATATGACTGAAATCTTCCCAGATATGACACCACAGTACTGCCATAAAAAGTGGAATGATGTAAGACTTCAGTATATGATGTGCAGAAACTTAAATGCGAGCTTTTTAAAATGACTAGTAGTTTACAAGATGAAATTTTATAAAGGGAAGGCAAAAAATATTGTATGTTGTCGATGATTATTTGCTTTAAATTTATAAATGATCTCCTCTTTAAAAAATAGTCTGACGATTTTAATTAATTCTACTTTAATTTTGCATCTTCAGTTCAACATGTTATCTAAAAAGTCCCCATCTTACACTGTAAAAAATGCTGGGTTCCACACAATTCCTTCATGTTGTCCAAACACAATAAATTAAGTTAAATGAATAGTATTTAGAAATTTAAGTAGATTTAACATAAATAATTAAGTTTATTGAAGCTAATGGTTTAGCTTATTTCAAATATATTAGTTTGAACAAGCAACAAAAACTGTGTTCTCACCTGAACACATGTGAGATGGTAAAACATTTTAGTAACAAGAGTGGCGGTGACCATGCTGATAACACATGATATATTTATAACATGATATATTTAAGCTGGAAACCTGAAACCATTTACTTAGTACTTTTTTCCTAATATAGAAGTTAATGGTTACAGGTTTCCAACATTGTTTGAAATATCTTTTAAACTCATAAATGTTTACAACCACTTGAGGTTGAGTAAATAGTCAGTAAATTTTCCTTTTTGGGTAGCCCTTTAACCCTTGCGAATCCTTAATTTTTCTGATTTTGTTACAAATTAGCCGAAATTAGTTTTCTTAGTGAAATTTTAATAGTTCACCTTAATTTGTTAACAAAAATTTCTTTTACACTATGTACAAATAAATAGTTCCGATTCCAGCACCTTCAGAAAATGAAAATGAAACCGATGTTAACAGCGATATTTTACCCTAATGCCAAGTTTTCATTCTTTGTTTATAGACTTCCATTTTGTTTTTATTTTTGGTAGTAAGTAGAATTTGTTATATTTGGACAAAAAAGCAAATAATTCCTTTATTTTGCATTTGATCATTGCAGGCCCAGTTTTTAGAATAATTATGTGAGGTGTAGGCATGGGACGATAACCGTTTCCAAGGTATACCGCGGTTTGGAAAAGTCAAGGTTTTAAAACCGGAAAAAAATGTCTGAAATACTGTTCCTAAGGTATATGTACGATTTTTTATTTACTTTTTTTTATGGGTTTTATAGGACAACATTATTTCAGGCAGAAAAAAAATCTCCAAAGATGCCGTTTTAAAAATCTGTGTTTTTGAATTTAATGAAGACAGCAGAAGTCAGTGATTCATTTGAATTATTTAGCCTGACATGTTTACTGCTCCAAAATATTATAAATCTTTCACAATATAAAATATATCGTGTTCAAAGGGTAAAAAGGTTTTTGTTTTTTACTCAGACATTTAAAAAGAATATATTTTAGAGCAGTAATCACAATACCGTGAAATCGTGATATTTTTATGCAAGGTTATCATATCGTCAGAATCTTATACCGGCCCATGCCTAGTGAGGTGACACGGTGGCTCAGTGGTTAGATCTGTCGCCTCACAGCAAGAAGGTCGCTGGTTTGAGTCCCAGCTGGGACAGTTGGCATTTCTGTTTGGAGTTTGCATGTTCTTCCCTTGTTTGCATGGGTTTCCTCCAGGTGCTCCGATTTCCCCCACAGTCCAAAGACATGGCGTACAGGTGAATTGAATAAGCTAAACTGGCTATAGTGTATGAGTGTGATTTGGGGCTGCACAATATATCGTTTCAGCATCGATATCACAATGTGAGCATTTGCAATAGACACACAGCATCTGAAATGTGGAGTCAAGATTATAGTCTAGTAAATGCTAGAGATACAGCTGAAAAAAAAAAAAAGATTTATTGTTACACTTTGCAGTAACTCCAAAACGTTACCAAAAATGTTATCTATATTTTTAAGGTCTACGATTATGTAAGCATTTCAAGCCAATTTTAAGCAACTGGACACAACAATTTATATAGTTTGTAATTTTAAGAAAGTTTAAAAGGAAAACATCATGACAATTTATGTGCCTGAATACTTCTAGACTCCTAGAAAACTATATAGTACTGTTCAGATTAGTTGTATCTTTGCTTCTGTATTTATCAATGCTTGTGATTGGTTTATTATTTTTCATCCAGATGTGCCGGCCTACAAACTTTATACCAATCAATCTAAAATGAGAAATTCTTTGACCAATAGAGCCATTCAAGTCATCTGGTGAAATTATACTCACTATCGCAATATGTATCACAGAAAAATTAAATATCGCAATGTCAGTTTTTTCCAAAATCGTGCAGCCCTAGTGTGAATGAGTGTGTATGGATGTTTCCCAGTACTGGGTTGCAGCTGGAAGGCCATCCACTGTGTAAAACATATGCTGGATAAGTTGGTGGTTCATTCCAGATGAATAAAGGGACTAAGCCAAAGGAAAATGAATGAATAATTATGTGGGCTGGTCAGGATATCATAGCTTGTTTTATATAATATGGAAAATTTGTGTATGAATGGCATCTTTTCCTTTTGTCACAGCTCACAAAAGTTATTTATTAAAATTATCGTTAAATTAATGTTACATAAACAGCATTAAAAATAAAGTTAATTAATGTTGTTTCTGATCATGGACTCATTCAAGAATAAAACTTAATATTAAATATTAAAATATTAAAGAATTAATATTCAGAAAATGGCCTAATATAGATTTTATTGTTTTTAATTATTTAATTATTGTTGCCTAAATAACAGATGGTGTTATGTTAACAAACTGTTTTTGAGTTATCATCAGGGTTGTTGCTGAAAAATCTGCCAGTCAAAGTGTAAACATAGTAAACCATATAAGTTTGATTATTTTTTTAACAGAGATATTGTCCTTTATGAATGAACCACTTTGTAACTTTTTAATTGACTAACAAGGATTTTAAATCTGAAGTGCTTCTCTTATTCTCACTTTAAAGATAATCGCTTTGAATAAATGTAAATGAACCGCGCTAACACGATCACACTTTGTTTTAATCCAAACAAACTAGCTACATGTAACATACGTTTATTCAGCCTAACCTTGTTGTCTTCTCAATCCACATTTTCATTCACTCGAAACTGTCCAGTTGTCAAAAGCGAGACATTAATGACACTTAAAATAAAACAAGTATAGTTCTGGAATCGGGTCCTGCAGCGCTTCTTCCTTCTTCTTCTTGTAGTTTTTATGGCGGTTGGCAACCAGCTTTTTGGTGCATTACCGCCACCATCTGGATTGGAGTGTGGATCAGGAGTTAACTAACCCAGAATTTCTTATAGTGAAACAAACCAAAAAAAAAACAAAAAAACAAACCAAAACAAAAAACAAAACCTTTATATATATCAAACCCAACCCCCCCCCCCCCCCCCCTCATATTCTACTAAATTCTGTGTCTCAACCCTGTGTCTTTCAAGAAATTATATAGATATCTAAACAAACATCACCTGTGCTCAACTTTAAAATGTTCTTTATGTTTGGTTCAACTTGTTTTTCCTGTAACTGTGTGAATAATCTATTTCTTTCTGTATGTATATTGGGCAGTGCATCAATACATGTTCTATGGTCTCCTGGTTGTTATTACATTCACACCTCCCATCTGCATGTTTATTTGATCATGTGTAATGTACTATTGAGTGCTGTGTGTGATTAAATCTCATTCTTGTGAATGTGTCTTCTTCCTGTTTGCTTGTTCCTTGTTTCCCTACCTCTTCCAACTTCGTTCTGTATGTTGTAATATTGACGTCCTGTGACTTCCATATTCACATGTGTTGCCATTTTCCCCAATACTTAGCTTTCACCCATACTTTTGATTTCAGATTTGCTGTATTTAATGTCCATGTCTATCGTAGTTTTCTGTGCTGCTTGTTTTGCCAACTTATCTGCCATTTCATTCCGCTGACCCCTATGTGTGCTGGTACCCACAAAATTGAAATGATAGCTCCTGGATTTAATAAGTTATTTCCTAGCTGCACTATTTCATAAATAATGTCCTGCCGTGTGACTCTGATACTAAATTTTTTATAACGTGACAAGTGGCTGAACTTGAATCAGATGCAATGACTGCTTTAATTGGTTGATTATCTTTCAACCCCCCTTAGTGCTAACCATATTGCCACCAGATTCTGCTGTAATATAACTGCTAAATTATTACTTATTCTTGTTTGCCTACAACCAATTTTTAACTCGGAATACTATATGCCACTCCTACTGTTTGTCCAATTCTTGATGCGTCTGTGTAATGTTCAGTTGTTTCCTTGTATTTTTCCCTTATATAGTTTTCCACTCGTTTACTTGTCAATCTCACTTTCTTGTTTTTCTTTCATTTATTTTCAATAAGTCAATTTCCAAATCACCAAGCAGCCATGTGGGAACTGTTGGAAACACTACAGTGGGAGAAATGGTAATATGTGTCTAACATCCATATCATTTATTTTCTTGTATTATCCATCCGTAACCTTTAACATTTGTTTCTCTCGTTCTTGGCACTGCATCAGAACCTGTTTGTGCTATGTGATTGTCATTATGACCTTTCAGGTTTGCCCAGTAAACCTACAGAGAGTTGATCTCTTCTAAGATGTAAAGGCATCTCTCCCATCTCAACTTGTACGCTGCTATCGGTGTGGTTTTTCATGGCTCCACTACATATTCTTAGTGCTTGATTTGGATTGTATCCTAACTGTTTTAATGTTGTATAGCTGCTGATCCATACACCATACAACCATAGTCAATCACATGATCTTATTAATCCTGGTATAAATTGTTTTTAATGCTATTCTACTAGCACCCCAGTCTACACCACATAGGCATCTCATTATATTTAACACTCTCTTACATTTATCAATAATTTTCCTAATATGTATGTTCCATGTGAGTCTCCTATCAAACCACAGTCCCAGATATTTAAAAGATTCAACATTCTCCAAATCTTTACCCCCCAATCTTAATTTTAATTCCCCTCTTATTTTCTTTTTTGGTGAATAGCATTGCTTTTGTTTTTTCTTGAGATATTCTAAATCCCCACTTAACTGTCCAATCCTGCACTGTATTTAATATCTGTTGCATTTTCTTCATTATAAATGTTATGTTTCTCCCTCTTTTCCAAATTGCACCATCATCTGCAAATAATGCAACTCCTGAATGATTTTCTATCTCCTTAAAGATCCCATCAAACATTATAGAAAACAAAAAGGGCTAATGATGCTCCCTTGTGGTGTACCATTTTCGACACTGTAGCATCCACTATATGTACTATTTATTTTAACTATTATGGATCTTCCTGAAAGAAATTCTTTAACCCATCTCAGTATACGTCCCTTAACTCCTAACTGGTTCAATTAATTAACACTCCATCTATCCACAACATGTCATAAGCTTTCTCTATGTCTAAAAATACTGCTATAACTGATTCCCTGTTTACCTGTGCTTTTTTAATATCATCCTCCAGCCTTAAAATTGGATCCATTGTCCCTCTACCTTTCCTAAATCCACTTTGGTAATTTCCTAGCTTTCCTTTAGTTTCAACCCAGTACACTAATCTGTCATTAATCATTTTTTCCATAGTTTTTCCCATATGCGATGTCAAGGCTATCGGTCTATAACTGGTTGGCTGTTTAGGATCTTTCCCAGGCTTTTTAATAGGAATTATAACTGCCTTCTTCCATTCCTTTGGCATAACCCCTACTTCCCATATTTTGTTATATAACCTCAACACCACTTCCTTTCCTTTATCAGTTAGATTTTCTAACATTGCATAACAAATTTTATCTCTCCCTGGAGCGGTTTTCCCTAATTTCTTCAATGCTCTATTAAGCTCAGTCCCAGAGAAATTATATTTAGTATCTGGTCCTCGTCATCTTTTTCCAAATCAAACTTATATCTTCCCCAAGTTTCCTCCCTACCTCTTTTCTCCTCTTGGCTTAAATTGTCTGTGCTGTGAACTTTAACTAATGTCTTTGCTATGACTTCTGCTTTTTCTATATTATTAATAATAACCCTCTGCCCATCCATCAGCATTGGATATCCATATTCTTTTCCATTTCCTTTCATTTTTTTAATCATTCCCCATACTCTCTCTATTGGTGTTGTTCTACCAATAGACTCACAAAATTGTCTCCAATATTCTTTCTTTGATTTTTTAATTGTTTTCCTTACTATTGCCTGTGATTGTTTGTATTCTATAAGATTTTGGAAGTTGTGTGTTCTTTTCATTTTTTTAAATGCTTTATTTCTCTCCTTTATAGCTTTCTTACACTCCTTTGTCCACCATGGAACGATTTTATTAATTATTTTAGGTTTAGACTTAGGTATTGCCATGTTTGCTGCTTCAATTATTCCACCACTAACTCTTATACACATACTTTCAACATCTAAATTATCTTCAATCTTTTGCAAACGATCTTCACTAATTTCCCTAAACTTATCCCAATCTGCTCTATCTAAAATCCACTTCTCCTCTCTCACTTCAGTTTCTTTTACACATTCTATACCTATTTGAGTTTTGATTGGGTAATGATCACTTCCAACTGTACTACCTCTTAATACTTCCCATTCACATCTATCTGCAATATCTTTTGTAGCAATTGTAATGTCTATTGCTGATTCTGTACCTCTTGCTATATCTAATCTAGTTCCTGTCCCATCATTTATGCAAACTAGCTCCTCTTCTTCTATGAATTCTTCAATTACTCTTCCATTATTGTCATTTTTGTTTCCCCATAATGTACTGTGGGCATTAAAATCTCCACACCAGATAGTTTTTCCATTAACATCCTCCCATATCTCTTCTAACTGTTCCCTCTCTAACATTCTACATGGGTTATAAAAATTTATTATTTTTACATTACCTTCACTTGACCATACCTCCACAATAATATATTCTAATTCCTTCCCTCTCTTTACTTCTCTATATTGGATGCCTTTTTGTATAAATGTGATAATTCCCCCTCCTTTACCTATTTTCCTATCCATTCTTACTGTATTGTACCCTTTAATATTAAAATCCAATCTTGATATTAGCCATGACTCTTGCACACATACTATATCTGGTTTTTCATTTAAATTATCTATATATTTCTTAAATTCCTGACCATTAGAAATTAGACTCCTCGCATTCCACTGCAGTATAATTATTACCATTATGCAGCTCCACCCCATGCTTGTGATTGTTGTTGCTGAACTTCTTCATTTAATGTGTCTCTCACTGATTCCCAAGGGATTCCTTTAATATCCAAGTATTTCTCAGCTGACTTAACTATTATTTTAATCCTTTCCGTGCGGCTTGTTGTCTGTGCTGAACAGTTAATCACCTCTGCCATAAAAAGAACAAAGTCATTTTTATCTACAATCAGTGTTTCTTCCTTTATTTTATCGCACTTTTTACACTTGCTCGTGTCTTTCCTTTCTTCTCTTACTGTTGGTATTTGTACTGTCTGTTCTCTTGTAGGCCTAACTTTCTTTGTTGCTTCTGCATACGATAATCCTTGAGTGACTTTTAGTCTCTGTACCTCTTGCATTCTTTTATTTACCTCACACCCTCGGTATGCTGCACTATGTTCTCCACCACAGTTGCAACATTTTAGTTTTGCTTCCTTCTCACATTGTCCGTACTCATGTTCTCCACTACATTTACTACATCTACTTTTTCCTTTAAAAAACGCTGCAATGTGACCGAACCTTTGGCATTTGTAGCATCTAACAGGTGGCGGTACGTATACTCTCACTTCATAGCTCATGTATCATATGAAGACTTTGTCAGGTAGTTGTGTTTCATCAAATGTTAACATTACTGAAAGACTATCCAAAACTTCTTCTTCTTGTAATCTTTAACGCGGTTGCCAACCAGCTTTTTGGAGCATTACCGCCACCATCAGGACAAAAGTTAAACAAGCCGAGTCCTTGCCAGAAGCGGCCCGGACTCTACAGACAGACTCGGGCCAGATATGGTTAACAGGAATCGGGCCAGGGCTTTACAGCCGCATCACAAACACATGTGCGAGAGCGAGCTGCGGGCCATACTCGGCCCAGATAACACTCGCCGATGCCGAGTCGGAGCCGGAGGCGCCGAAGGGTAGCCGAGCTCGGGCCGATTACTACCTGCTATCTGGGGTTGTTCAGCTTAGGCTTGCACCCTTGTCCTTTACGCATTGAAATTCCTCCACATTCCTTGAATATTTTAATGATGTCTACCTTTAAATGGGTGCTGGTGGTTTAATTTTATTAAAATTTCTATAATACAATTTTGATCATTGTACAGCAGTTTTACCCACACAGGTTAATATTGTTCACAATTAGTGTAAAGTGACATAAGATTATCTTTGATGATGTAAATCACAAAACCTGAACACAAGAAAATATTTAGTTCTAAAAAATATTTAATTGATGTGTTTTTGTTTCTCACAGTACCTTATTTGTAGGTGTTAATTGACTTAATGACTGCACTATTTTTTCTACAGGTGAAAGCTCAGATATAACAGAAGAAAAATGTGAGAGTAATGTAGAATGGTGCATTTTGATTGTATAAAGTGAGCTGATCTGCTGTTTATCCTGAATGGCTTGTTTAATGAGTGTGAAGTGTGAGGTTCTTCAATATAATCAGAGCTGTTGAAATTCACCTTTTTTCATATCAATAGTCCCTGTTTTCACCTCGTTCATTATGCTGATGTGTAAATCACATGTGTAAATTCACCATTAAGCTGATTTTATTGGTGTCAGCAGACTCCATTAAAACACATAATCACCCATTGTGTCCAGTGTTGGCTTTAACACATTATAATTACTGCATAATCTTTATTTTAGATTAACTAAATGAATAGATTATTTTCCAATGTAAAAGAATATATCAGAAATAGTTTTTAAAATAAGAAACAACACTTACTTTGCTTTGACAATGCCAGACAGCTCTGTTGTGCTCATGTTGAGAATAATCAGGAGGGATCAGTGGCGTATCGCAGACGGCATGCACTGCCACAATATATATATATTGTTGGTGGGCTGTTATTGGCATTAACGCGCTGCGTTGACGCAAGACTCTTATCAGGCGTTAAAAAAAATATCGTTAATCTATTCTCAAAGTTGGGTTGGGAGCTGGGTCTATTCTATATATATAACATTGTATGAATATAACAAAAGTAAAGTCCCCCATGTTTGAAACATCCAAAAGATATAACCAACACAGGCTCAATGGGTTCCTCGGGCTACATTTTTTGGGAAACTGCAAAAATATGCTTTAACATACGCTTACCTGCAGTTTGCACGCAAATGAACGCCTTGGGGAATTATGATGCCTACAACCTTTGTTCCTTTTAGGTTACTGATACCTAAAGGATTATTTTCATTAAAAAAATTTTCATGTCACTGAATAAATACTACACACCCCTTCAAAGCATCTATGATTTGTAATCTAAAGCGTTTGCTTCTCACCTGCTAATCTCCATATGGACAACTTTTCTGCCCTGGTCAGTTTGCTCAGTGGCTCACCTTGTACAGTGTTGTACTTGGGAGGCAGCGCTCATGTTTGAATCTGATGATGAATGGTTCCAGATGACAGGTAAAATAATGGTAAAGCGACAAAATTCAATATTCTCTTCACATTTGCGTTTGATAACGGTTGGGTTTAGGAAAGAGTTTAGGTTAGTCGATTGCAGTGTGATATATGTATAACAAGACCAGGCCTCTCATTGACACATATGAGATAGATGTGTAAATGGCACATCAGAATTTGCAGCCCAGTAACATATTTGAGATTTGCAAAAATGTAGGCAGCGACCTCTAGTGGATTTTTCATCACAAGCTGCAATGTTACTGGAGCAGTACATTTCAGGTTTCACAAAAAAATGTGTCCCTTGGGCACCTATTTCCAATGAGCCTGTGTGAACAGCATTAATTTCAATATTCTATGATGAACCGTGATTTTTAATTCAACTTAACCTGGTAAGTTTTCAAAAATAGAGATATAAATGAGCAAAGAATATGTTCATTAGAAGATAAAAATGATTGAAGAATTACTACTATAGGCAGGTCTGCTCCTCCCCCTGTAGTGAAGCTCCTCCCCCTCGTCAGTTCAGTTATAAATACTGGAATATTCCCATCAGTCCACAAGTGCAGACAAGCTTCAGTCCATCAGGAAGAAGAGAAATCTGCAAAGACAGAGTTTATTGAAGGACAGAGACAACATGGGTGATCCAGAACCCTGCAGAATTAAACAGGAAGACACTGAAGAACAAACAGGTTGGTGTTTATTGCTGATTCTTCATTATTCATTTCATTTGATTATGTGGAATAGAAAAAAATCTAAAGATTGTTTTAAAAATACATAAATAGACTTTATAAGCAGTGAAAAATATGGGGACTGAATCTCACTTGCCTTTTATTTCCATTTTTAAAAGGTTTATTAAACATTTAATACCATAAGACCAAACTAAATATGACCTGAGGTGATTCGTTTTACGTTTATTTGAGTTCTAACTAAATTCTAACTAAAAAATCATAATCCTTAATGTGTTATACATTTTAAAAACTGCATAAAATTGAAAGTTTGCGTATCTTCAATGTCTTTTCACTGATTTTTTTTAAATGACTTGCTAATTATTTTTTTATTTATTTTTATTTTTTATTCTCCTCAGACCTCAAAGAGAACAAAGGCGATAAACTTGTAAAAGCTGGGGAAAAAACTAAATTAATGACTGAAGGTATTATTTCAATGCAAAGTGGAGACAAGAATTATTTTACCTGCAGTCAGTGTGGAAAGAGTTTGGGATGTAAAAACAGTCTTAGGATGCATATGAGGATCCACACTGGAGAGAAACCATTCACATGTACTGAGTGTGGGAAGAGTTTTGGACAATCATCACACATTAACCAACACATGAGGATCCACACTGGAGAGAAACCATTCACATGTACTCAGTGTAGGAAGAGTTTCAGACTGTCATCAACTTTTAAAACACACATGAGGATCCACACTGGAGAGAAACCATACACATGTACTCAGTGTGAAAAGAGTTTCACACAATCATCACACCTTATTAAACACATGATAATCCACACTGGAGAGAAACCATTTACGTGTACTAAATGTGGAAAGAGATTTACACAATCATCATCTCTTAATCTGCACATGAAGATTCACACTGGAGAGAAAGCGTTCACATGTACTCGGTGTGGGAAGAGTTTCACACAATCATCATCTCTTAATAATCACATGAGGATCCACACTGGAGAGAGACCATTCATGTGTACTCAGTGTGAAAAGAGTTTCATACAACTTTCATCTCTTAACAAACACATGATGATTCACACTGGAGAGAAACCACACAATTGTGATCAATGCAGTAAAACATGTTATAGTTCTTCAGAGCTGAAGGTCCATCTTAAAGTTCACACAAAGGAGAAACCTTATTCATGTTCTGATTGTGAAAAGTGTTTTACAGTGCTGTCAAATTTAAAACGTCATCAGAAGATCCACACGGGTGTGAGAGAGTATGTGTGCTTTGAGTGTGAGAAAACTTTTATTACAGCAGGAGCTTTGAAACAGCACCAAAGGATTCACACTGGAGAGAAACCTTACAAGTGTTCACGCTGCGACAAGACATTCAGTCAGTCAGGACACCTGAAACCACATGAGAGGATTCACACTGGAGAGAAACCGTATGTGTTCACAGTGTGACAAGAGATTCAATCTGTTAGGAAACTTGAAAAGACACATTTTTATATGAAGCGTAGCCTTCTGTGCCTGTTCCCTCTACAGAGTATTTTTTGTTGTTGCTGGAGTTTTCACTGTACACTTTTTGTCACTGGAGTTTTTCCCCCCAGTTACTGAGTGCTACCGAGCATCTTTTTCTTTTTTTCTTCTTTTTGGAGTAGTTTTTGTTGGGATTTTTAAAGATTAATTTTAATTTCCCCTCCTTCCCACTGAGACTGCCCTTCTGTTAAAGTCCTAATAAAAAGTATGAGACCTGCAATTGTGTCTGTTCTGCTTCTCTTGACTGATACTTGACAGAAAATACAGGAGTGAGAAATTAATTCAGTTCATTTTATGTTAATTTCTATAGCACTTTTACAATGTATATTGTGTCAAAGCAGCTTAACAAAGACGTTCTAGTACATTGAAACAGTGTCAGTCCAGTTTTCAGAGTTTACATTCAGTTCAGTTCAGTGTGGTTTAAAGGGCCACGAAACCCCCTGTCTCAGCAGGGTGTTTTCACACCTCTAGTTTGAAAAAAGTCAGGAAAGTTGGGCGTGTCCAGCTCTGGGAGTGTGGGAGTGTCGGGGGAGGGAAAGAGGATAAGATTTTGCATAGAAGGGAGTTAACATTTGTGCACGTGCTAAGTTTGACAGGAAAAACAAACACACAGAGGCTGATTTGATACGGCGAATAAGAGAAAAAAATCCTCCGCATTTCTCTGTAACTTATGTACTCGGTAGGTAGCGTCAGAAAGCCGTGTGTGTATAGACTATCCTGTCACAAATTGCAGCGAAAATCCTGCACGACGGGAATAGTTTGTGTTTACATGTTTACACTCGGAGAGCAGCATTTAAACAAAGGGCAGTCCACTGCAAACACTTACCAAATCTGTAGACAGACAATCAAACTGGAGCTGTGTCTTTTTATTAAAAGAAGACGAGCGGCAAATCAGGATTTCACCATTTCCAGATGTGAAAAGCTCTCGGGTAAAAATGTTCCTTACAAACGCGTTTCTGTCACGTGTCGCGTGCACTGTAATCCACACGTGAGTCCAGCTGCTCTCTCATAAAGGGAAAATGAAAACAAAACCTTAGTTGCAACACACTAATAACACCTACGACTCTTGTCTTGAAATTCTTGTACTTTCACTTGTTTTGGCAACACAACGTGGCGTCTCTCTGCCGTCTGAACGCTGTAAACTGGTAAACAGTCTCCGGAGCTATCATGCATATTAATTAAGTTTCACGTCATACACAATAGAGCGCGCTGATTGGTTTGAAGCACGTCTTTCTCATGAATTAATACTGCACCCTCAGATATGTAAGAACGTCCTAGAAAAGACAGACAGCCACTCTACGGCTGGATTTACACCTAAGTATCTCATGGCCGTGACGCAGCTTCAAAAATTCGTTTCAAACCGGAAGAACGAATTTGCTCAAAATACCGCAAAAACAACCAATTTTCACTTTTTAGTGCAATATATGTGTCTTAATAGTGTTTATAGCAGCGTGGGACACATATATGACTGTCAACAGCTCAAAAAATGTGTTTTAGTGTTTCGTGACCCTTTAAATTTCACTTCTGAAAGTCCAAACACTGAAGGGCTAATCCATCTATGTGCAGCTCCACAAGTCCCAAACCAAGCAAGCCAGTGTGGCTGGAAGGGCATCCGCTGTATAAAACATGCTGGATAACTGCCTAGTTTTGGATGGACAGCAAATGAAGAGTCTCAGAGTATGGGTTATGTGGCATCATATAGCATGCCCCCTTCTGTGGCAACTTCTGAAATTCCTCCTTGGCTTTTCCCACTGGCTTTTGTGGATTTACATATATATGAAGAAAAGCATAAGGAAACACATATGTTAAGGAATACAGCAGTGCAACAATGCACAAAACAATCACATTACAGCACAATACAAATATTCACAGATGGTTCAAAAGATCCTGAATCTGAGGGTAAGAGTATCAAAAAGAGTGTCAGATCATATATTTCGTTTTACTACAGATCTATGTTCCTAGCTCTACAGTGGACAGAAGTGGTGCAACCATTAAGATCAGAAGTATGTACAGATCTGGCAGCACTGAATAGCTTAATAAGTGGAACTTCAACAGCAAGACAGGACATGGTGAATGAGGTGATGGAGAGTTTATTCAGAATAGGACAGTATGGACTTTTAGTAAGCTACCGATGGGTTTCTGATCACATGGGAGTAGTGAGTAATGAAGAGGCAGATCAACTCGCTAAACAAGCATTGAAACATGCACAAACAGAAATAAAGATTACACTGAGTAAATCTGAAGTGAAAGCGATGATTGCAAAAGAAGTAGGTAGGAAATGGTTGAAGGAGTGGGATAATGGATTAAGAGCCCATGTGGTGATGAATGAGGATTCTTGATGCAGTGTGACCTGAGGAATCAGGGATCACGGTTGTTCAGCTTAGGCTTGCATCCTTGTCCTTTACGCATTGAAATTCCTCCACATTCCTTGAATCTTTTAATGATGTTATTAGAGCCAATAGTCTACCTTTAAATGGGTGTTGGTGGTTTAATTTTATTAAAATTTCTATAATACAATTTTGATCATTGAACAACAGTTTTACCCACACAGGTTAATATTGTTCACAATTAGTGTAAAGTGACATAAGATTATCTTTGATGATGTATATCACAAAACCTGAACACAAGAAAATATTTAGTTCTAAAAAATATTTAATTGATGTGTTTTTGTTTCTCACAGTACTTTATTTGTAGGTGTTAATTGATTTAATGACTGCACTATTTTTTCTATAGGTGAAAGCTCAGATATAACAGAAGAAAAATGTAAGAGTAATGTAGAATGGTTCATTTTGATTGTATAAAGTGAGCTGATCTGCTGTTTATCCTGAATGGCTTGTTTAATGAGTGTGAAGTGTGAGGTTCTTCAATATAATCAGAGCTGCTGAAATTCACCTTTTTTCATATCAATAGTCCCTGTTTTCACCTCGTTCATTATGCTGATGTGTAAATCACATGTGTAAATTCCCCATTAAGCTGATTTTATTGGTGTCAGCAGACTCCATTAAATCACATAATCACCCATTGTGTCCAGTGTTGGCTTTAACACATTATAATTACTGCATAATCTTTATTTTAGATTAACTAAATGAATAGATTATTTTCCAATGTGAAAGAATATATCAGAAATAGTTTTTGAAATAAGAAACAACACTTACTTTGTTTTGCCAATGCCAGACAGCTCTGCTTTGCTCATGTTGAGAATAATCAGGAGGGATCAGTGGCGTATTGCAGACGGCACACACTGCTGTGCCCCCCCCCCCCCCCAAATTAAGGTTAATTTCTGTAATTTCCTTGAAGCAAAACTGGTGTAAACTGATCATTAACAGAATAAATAGATTTTTAAGTGATTTAATGACCAATCAAAATACTATAATCCATTACATCGCATACACAAAACATGTTTCATTTGAATAATTCATACATTAACCCTAGCCTACTACTCAAGACTGTCAATTTGACCCTTTTTTATTCTGTAATTTAATAACTGTTAACATAAAACCCACATATCAATACCCTGATTTTTCCTAATGTATACAGATTTCTTTCTAACATTATTTAATTAAAATTACAAAACACAAAAGAGATCTGATTGTTTCTACCGTGAACTTATTGTGTTGTTTATTGTGTTATGTATATTTATTATGCTTATTGTGTGTATGTATGTATATATATATATATATATATATATATATATATATATATATATATATATATATATATATATATATATATATATATATATATATATATATATATATATATATACACACACACAATCCTTCCTTTCCTTTCACAATCGTTCCTTTTAAGATACTTAAACTTAAAGAATTATTTTCATTTAAAAAAATGTTCATGTCACTGAATAAATACTACACACCCCTTCAAAGCATCTATGATTTGTAATCTAAAGCATTTGCTTCTCACCTGCTTATCTCCATATGGACAACTTTGCTGCCATGGTCAGTTTGCTCAGTGGCTTACCTTGTACAGTGTTGTACTTGGGAAGCAGAGCTCATGTTTGAATCTGATGATGGATGGTTCCAGATGAAAGGTAAAATAATGGTAAAGCGACAAAATTCAATATTCTCTTCACATTTGCGTTTGAAAATGGTTGGGTTTAGGAAAGAGTTTAGGTTAGTCGATTGCAGTGTGATATATGTATAACAAGACCAGGGGGCTATTCCATAAAAGTCGTTTAGAAAAGCGGGGATTAAAGTCAAAAGCCTGACTTCAGTGAGCCAAACAAAACATCCACGCTTAATTTGGTTCCATAACAGTAAGTTGAAGATCATTTGATCTAACTAGTCTGAGTTCAGTTTAAATAGTCTAGATAACTGCTCGTGCACGTTTCTGTCGTGAAACCTTAAAGGTCGATCATAGATACATCGATTATGTTTTGTGCTACCATTGCAACTTCGAGAACTGAAAGAGCTCTGAGATGAGACAGCTGTTCACAGCGAGTTTTTAGCATTAGTTTTTAGAGTTCAAACATGTAATAATTTAAACATAACAAAATAATACGGCTTGCAAGAGAGAAGGCTGACAAGAAATTGCAGATCGTCTCAATAGGCTACATATGTAGCAATATATTTTAAAATATAAGCCATTATTTAGGCCTATTAACATGAAATATTTGTCATAGTAGATAGAAATTGTACTTGACCGCGCGCGTGCGAGAGAGAGAGAGAGAGAGAGAGAGAGAGAGAGAGAGAGAATGCGCGCTTACTGCCATTTGTTACTTGCAAGGAAAAGCTTTATTGCATTGCAGCCTCAATGTAACATACAAAATGTGCTAAATGTAAGCACATTAAAATGACAACAAAGAGTCGTGCACACACAAGCGGTGGGATTTTTAATTTGCTCCCGAAACTGCTGCAAATAGCTGCTTTCCCTTTGACACTTGTTTCCCGCGCCCCGTGGGAAAATATCTTTACATTAAAGTGAGCGTACTGCACGGCCCGGATCATCTCCCGATTATTCCACTCAGGGTTTGCAGCTTTAAAGTCATTATTTAAGAAATGTAGTCTGTTTCCTTAAATCAGTCAGCGCTTTCGTCTCCCCGTGTTGGCGTGGGTTTCCTCCGGGTGCTCCGGTTTCCCCCTCAAATCCAAAGACATATGGTATAGGTGAATTTGGTGAGCTAAACTGTCTATAGTGTATGTGTTTCCCAGTGATGGGTTGCAGCTGGAAAGGCGTCCGCTACGTAAATCATATGCTGGATAAGTTGGCGGTTCATTACGCTATATATATATATATATATATATATACCCCCCTCACAGATCTATCTTTTAAGTTAATATTTTTCTACAGGATGCTTTACAATAATATATTTGTGCATATACATTAAATTATTCACTAAGCAACATTTGGAAATAATTTATCAAAAACCAAACTGAAGATCACAGTGCAAAAATTAGTACACCCAAATAAATATGTTGGGGAAAAATGTTAAATACAATTTTAGTAACGAGGAAAAAAAATTAAAAATCAACAGAACCTATATAAAATTTAGTTGAAAAAATATAAAATTTAGTTGAAATGTTGTAGTTTGTATTTGTTTTGTTTGGAATAACTTATATGAATTTAAATATATGGTCACACTTTATTTTGATGGTCCGTTTGTTTAATTTAAGTTACACTGCATATATTTGCCAACTAATTCCATTAGATATATATTTACTATTAAGTGACTATAAAGTTTTAATCATTATTAAGAGGTTAACTAAATTAAAATGGCATCAAACTATGGCAGGTGAATGTTAACATTACTTTGATTACGCTTGAACTTGACTAAGCCTGAGAGTAAGCCTGCCCCAGACCAGGCTAGTTTCCCAGCATAAGTTGCCAGGGTAACTAAGTTTGAACTATCGTAAATTTGATTTATGAAACCGAATCCGCCATTAATAAACCTGACTTACCAAAATAAGCCTGGCTTTTTCTCTAAGCTTGCTTTATGGAATAGCCCCCAGGCCTCTGAACATCTGAATTTGCAGCCCAGTAACATATTTGAGATTTGCAAAAATGTAGACAGCGACCTCTAGTGGATTTGTCATCACAAGCTGCAATGTTACTGGAGCAGTACATTTCAAGTTTCACGAAAAAATGTGTTCCTGGCAGAGATGTATAAAGTACTAGAGACTCAGACTTAAGTAAAAGTACAAGTGCTCTATCAAAAAAGTGACTTGAGTAGAAGTTGAAGTGCTCTTTAAGCATCATACTTAAGTGGAAAAACTAAAGTATTCAACATTTTTTGTACTTAAGTATTGCAAGTAGTTTATTCTAAAATTTACTACTCAAGTACTGAAAGTAAAAGTACACGTATTGCGTTATGTAGTTATTAAAGAAAGCAGTCCAAAGACATCATATTGTTTTGTTTATTTTAAAAAGAACCATGGTTTACGATTTATAATATAAATAAAACGTTAAGTGAACATTGCAGCATGTTATGAACCGTGGGTAGCTAACATTAGTTAACTTATCTAGCTCTTACAGGTAGCTCAAACTGCTGTGTTTGTGTATTACATTATTTTTAACTTGACATGTTTCTTTAAATTCGACAGTGAATTTTTGAAGGCCATTATTTCGCAATCTTTTGGGAGGCAGAGTATACACTTCATTCTATATGAACGTTCTTTCACTCCGACAAATGCAAACATGGACTCTAAATAGGGCCATGGGTGGTCTTTTTCCTTATCGCCACGAACAGTTGAAAGTGAAGGAGTTGAAGGTGGAATTTCTGGGTTTTCCATGTCGAAAACAAACTAAAATGCTCTCAATACAGGCAGGCAGCGCTGTCTTCTTTGATCGTCTGAATGATGACGAGCCAGCTTAGTCAAACCTATGACAGAGCCATCTGCTGCTCTGGCAGTGATAATGTGGGTTCCGAATGATTCGTAACATTTTTATAATTGTAACGAGTAACTATGCAGCACATAAAAAATCAATTGGAGTAAAAGTATTAAACCTATCGAAAATATGTACTGAAGTAAAAGAGAAGTAGGTAGAAGTAGGAGAAAAAAACAATACTCCAGTAGAGTACAGATACAGCCTTTTAGTACTTAAGTACAGTAGTGAAGTAGTTCTACTTCGTTACTATACATCTCTGGTCCCTTGGCACCTATTTCCAATGAGCCTGTGTGAACAGCATTAATTTCGATATTCTATGATGACCCATGATTTTTAATTCAACTTAACCTGGTAAGTTTTTAAAAAATAGAGATATAAATAAGCAATGAGTATGTTCATTAGAAGATAAAAATGATTGAAGAATTTTCACTATTGGCAGGTCTGCTCCACCCCCTGTAGTGAAGCTCCTCCCCCTCATCAGTTCAGCTTTAAATACTTGAATATTCCAATCAGTCCACAAGTGCAGACGAGCTTCAGACCATCAGGAAGACGTGAAATCAGCTAAGACAGAGTTTATTGAAGAACGGAGAGAACATGAGTGATCCAGAACCCTGCAGAATTAAACAGGAAGAGACTGAAGAACAAAAAGGTTGGTGTTTATTGCTGATTCTTCATTATTCAGTTCATTTGATTATGTGGAATAGAAAAAAGCTAAAGATTGCTTTTAAGACATAAATAGACTTAATAAGCAGGGAAAAATATAGGCACTGAATCTCACTTGCCTTATTTCCATTTTTAAAAGGTTTATTAAACATTTAATACCATAAGACCAAACTAAATATGACCTGAGGTGATTCGTTTGACATTTATTTGAGATTTTTTAAATTCTAACAAAAAAATCATAATTTTAACGTGTTATAAATTTTTAAAAATTGAAAAGTTTCTGTGTCTTCAATGTCTTTTCACTGATTTTTTTTACTTGCTAATTATTTGTATTTTTTATTCTCCTCAGACCTTAAAGAGAACAAATGCAATAAACTTGTAAAAGCTGGAAAAAAAACTAAATTAATGACTGAAGGTATTATTTCAATGCAAAGTGGAGACAAGAATTATTTTACCTGCAGTCAGTGTGGAAAGAGTTTGGGATGTAAAAACAGTCTTAGGGTGCATATGAGGATCCACACTGGAAAGAAACCATGCACATGTACTGAGTGCGGGAAGAGTTTCACACAATCATCACACCTTAATCAACACATGAGGATCCACACTGGAGAGAGACCATTCACATGTACTCAGTGTGAGAAGAGTTTCATACAATCATCAAACCTTATTAAACACATGAGGATTCACACTGGAGAGAAACCGTTTACATGTACTCAGTGTGGAAAGAGCTTCACACAATCATCATCTCTTAATCTGCACATGATGATCCACACTGGAGAGAACCCGTTCACATGTACTCAATGTGGAAAGAGTTTCAAAGGATTAGCAAACCTTAAAATTCACATAAAGATTCACACCGGAGAGAAACCGTTCACATGTACTCAATGTGGGATGGGTTTCACACAATCATCATCTCTTAAGAATCACATGAGGATCCACACGGGAGAGAAACCGTTCACATGTACTCAGTGTGAGAAAAGTTTCATACAATCATCATCTCTTAATAAACACATGATGATTCACACTGGAGAGAAACCACACAGATGTGATCAATGCAGTAAAACGTTTTATAGTTCTTCAGAGCTGAAGGTCCATCTTAGAGTTCATACAAAGGAGAAACCTTATTCATGTTCTGACTGTGGAAAGAGTTTTGCAGTGCTGTCAAATTTAAAATGTCATCAGAAGATCCACACTGGTGTGAGAGAGTTTATGTGCTTTGAGTGTGATAAAACTTTTATTACAGCTGGAGCTTTGAAACAGCACCAGAGGATTCACACTGGAGAGAAACCTTACAAGTGTTCACACTGCGATAAGAGATTCAGTGGGTCAGAACACCTGAAAACACATGAGATGATTCACACTGGAGAGAAACCGAACGTGTTCACAGTGTGACAAGAGATTCAATCTGTTAGGAAACTTTTCTAAGACACATTTTTATTTGAAGTGTAGCCTTCTGTGCCTGTTCCCTCTACAGAGTATTTTTTGGAGTTTTCACTGTACACTTTTTGTCACTGGAGTTTTTTTCCCCATTTACTGAGTGCTACTAAGCATCTTTTACATTTTTCTTTTTGGGGTAGTTTTTGTTGAGATTTTTAAAGATTAATTTTAATTTCCATTCCTTCCCACTGAGACTGCCCTTCTTTTAGTCCTAATAAAAAGTATGAGACCTGCAATTGTGTCTGTTCTGCTTCTCTTGACTGAAAATACAGGCGTGTTAATTTCTACAGAGTTTTTACAATGTAGATTGTGTCAAAGCAGCTTAACACTGAAGTTCTTGTACATTGAAACAGTGTCAGTCCAGTTTTCAGAGTTTTCAGTTCAGTTTAGTGTGGTTTAATTTTCACTGCTGAAAGTCCAAAGCCAGTGTGGCTGGAAGGGCATCCGCTGCATAAAACACATGCTGGATAACTGCCTAGCTTTGGATGGACAGCAAATGAAGAGTCTCAGAGTATGGGTTAAGGAGGCATCATATAGCATGCCCCCTTCTGTGGCAACTTCTGAAATTCCTCCTTGGCTTTTCCCACTGGCTTTTGTGGATTTGCATATATATGAAGAAAAGCATAAGGAAACACATATGTTAAGGAATACAGCAGTGCAACAATGCACAAAACAATCACATTACAGCACAATACAAATATTCACAGATGGTTCAAAAGATCCTGAATCTGAGGGTAAGAGTATCAAAAAGAGTGTCAGATCATATATTTCGTTTTACTACAGATCTATGTTCCTAGCTCTACAGTGGACAGAAGTGGTGCAACCATTAAGATCAGAAGTATGTGCAGCTCTGGCAACACTGAATAGCTTAATAAGTGGAACTTCAACAGCAAGACAGGACATGGTGAATGAGGTGATGCAGAGTTTATTCAGAATAGGACAGTATGGACTTTTAGTAAGCTACCGGTGGGTTTCTGATCACATGGGAGTAGTGAGTAGTAAAGAGGCAGATCAACTCGCTAAACAAGTATTGAAACATGCACAAACAGAAATAAAGATTACACTGAGTAAATCTGAAGTGAAAGAGATGATTGCAAAAGAAGTAGGTAGGAAATGGTTGAAGGAGTGGGATAATGGATTAAGAGCCCATGTGGTGATGAATGAGGATTCTTGATGCAGTGTGACCTGAGGGATCAGGGATCACGGTTGTTCAGCTTAGGCTTGCACCCTTGTCCTTTACGCATTGAAATTCCTCCAGATTCCTAGAATCTTTTAATGATGTTATTAGAGCCAATAGTCTACCTTTAAATGGGTGTTGGTGGTTTAATTTTATTAAAATTTCTATAATACAATTTTGATCATTGAACAACAGTTTTACCCACACAGGTTAATATTGTTCACAATTAGTGTAAAGTGACATAAGATTATCTTTGATGATGTATATCACAAAACCTGAACACAAGAAAATATTTAGTTCTAAAAAATATTTAATTGATGTGTTTTTGTTTTTCACAGTACTTTATTTGTAGGTGTTAATTGATTTAATGACTGCACTATTTTTTCTATAGGTGAAAGTTCAGATATAACAAGAAAAATGTGAGTCAATTCAATTCATCTTTATTTGTATAGCGCTTATACAATGTAGATTGTGTCAAAGCAGCTTCACATGGAAGATTATAGCGAATTGAAACAGAGTCAGTTCAGTTTTCAGAGTCAGTTCAGTTTTCAGAGATTAAGTTCAGTTCAGTTTAGCTCAGTTCAGTGTGGGTTAA
>CAIGQS010000529.1:0-24975 GCA_903798195.1 Danio kyathit | reverse complement strand
TATCATAAATCACACAAAAATTAATAGAGAAAATGTTACCTTATAATCCCGAAATCTGGGTAAAAAGACAAAAAGACACAAAACAACAACAACAACAACAACAACAACATAGAAACTACACAAAGAAAACATCAACCTGTAACATTGAGCTTGAGTATAAAGAAACAAACAAATATCATAAATCACACAAAAAATAATAGAGAAAATGTTACCTTATAATCCCGAAATCTGGGTAAAAAGACAAAAAAGACACAAAACAACAACAACAACAACAACATAGAAACTACACAAAGAAAACATCAACCTGTAACATTGAGCTTGAGTATAAAGAAACAAACAAATATCATAAATCACACAAAAATAATAGAGAAAATGTTACCTTATAATCCCGAAATCTGGGTAAAAAGACAAAAAGACACAAAACAACAACAACAACAACAACAACAACAACAACAACATAGAAACTACACAAAAAAACATCAAGCTGTAACATTGAGCTTGAGTATAAAGAAACAAACAAATATCATTAATCACACAAAAAATAATAGAGAAAATGTTACCTTATAATCCCGAAATCTGGGTAAAAAGACAAAAAGACACAAAACAACAACAACAACAACAACAACATAGAAACTACACAAAGAAAACATCAACCTGTAACATTGAGCTTGAGTATAAGAAACAAACAAATATCATAATCACACAAAAATTAATAGAGAAAATGTTACCTTTTAATCCCGAAATCTGGGTAAAAAGACACAAAACAACAACAACAACAACAACATAGAAACTACACAAAAAAACATCAAGCTGTAACATTGAGCTTGAGTATAAAGAAACAAACAAATATCATAAATCACACAAAAATTAATAGAGAAAATGTTACCTTTTAATCCCGAAATCTGGGTAAAAAGACACAAAACAACAACAACAACAACAACATAGAAACTACACAAAAAAACATCAACCTGTAACATTGAGCTTGAGTATAAAGAAACAAACAAATATCATTAATCACACAAAAAATAATAGAGAAAATGTTACCTTATAATCCCGAAATCTGGGTAAAAAGACAAAAAGACACAAAACAACAACAACAACATAGAAACTACACAAAAAAACATCAAGCTGTAACATTGAGATTGAGTATGAAGAAACAAACAAATATCATAAATAGCACAAAAAATAATAGAGAAAATGTTACCTTATAATCCCGAAATCTGGGTAAAAAAACAAAAAGACAAAAAATAACAACAACAACAACATAGAAACTACACAAAAAAACATCAAGCTGTAACATTGAGCTTGAGTATAAAGAAACAAACAAATATCATAAATCACACAAAAATTAATAGAGAAAATGTTACCTTATAATCCCGAAATCTGGGTAAAAAGACAAAAAGACACAAAACAACAACAACAACAACAACAACAACAACAACATAGAAACTACATAAAAAAACATCAAGCTGTAACATTGAGCTTGAGTATAAAGAAACAAACAAATATCATAAATCACACAAAAATTAATAGAGAAAATGTTACCTTATAATCCCGAAATCTGGGTAAAAAGACACAAAACAACAACAACAACAACAACAACATAGAAACTACACAAAAAAACATCAAGCTGTAACATTGAGATTGAGTTTGAAGAAAAAAACAAATATCATAAATCACACAAAAAATAATAGAGAAAATGTTACCTTATAATCCCGAAATCTGGGTAAAAAGACAAAAAAGACACAAAACAACAACAACAACAACAACATAGAAACTACACAAAGAAAACATCAACCTGTAACATTGAGCTTGAGTATAAAGAAACAAACAAATATCATAAATCACACAAAAAATAATAGAGAAAATGTTACCTTATAATCCCGAAATCTGGGTAAAAAGACAAAAAGACACAAAACAACAACAACAACAACAACAACATAGAAACTACACAAAAAAACATCAAGCTGTAACATTGAGCTTGAGTATAAAGAAACAAACAAATATCATTAATCACACAAAAAATAATAGAGAAAATGTTACCTTATAATCCCGAAATCTGGGTAAAAAGACAAAAAGTCACAAAACAACAACAACAACAACAACAACATAGAAACTACACAAAGAAAACATCAACCTGTAACATTGAGCTTGAGTATAAAGAAACAAACAAATATCATAAATCACACAAAAATTAATAGAGAAAATGTTACCTTTTAATCCCGAAATCTGGGTAAAAAGACACAAAACAACAACAACAACAACAACATAGAAACTACACAAAAAACATCAACCTGTAACATTGAGCTTGAGTATAAAGAAACAAACAAATATCATTAATCACACAAAAAATAATAGAGAAAATGTTACCTTATAATCCCGAAATCTGGGTAAAAAGACAAAAAGACACAAAACAACAACAACAACAACAACAACATAGAAACTACACAAAAAAACATCAAGCTGTAACATTGAGATTGAGTATGAAGAAACAAACAAATATCATAAATAGCACAAAAAATAATAGAGAAAATGTTACCTTATAATCCCGAAATCTGGGTAAAAAGACAAAAAGACACAAAACAACAACAACAACAACATAGAAACTACACAAAGAAAACATCAAGCTGTAACATTGAGCTTGAGTATAAAGAAACAAACAAATATCATAAATCACACAAAAATTAATATAGAAAATGTTACCTTATAATCCCAAAATCTGGGTAAAAAGACTTAAAAGACACAAAACAACAACAACAACAACAGCAACAACAACAACAACAACAACAACAACAGGTATAAACTACACAAAGAAAAACATCAATCGGTAACATTGAGCTTGGGAAAAAGAGACTAAGAAATCTCACAATGGAAAACAGGAATGCTAATGTATAACCTTGAAATCTTGGTAATAAAATACAGAAAATATTACCTAATAACTTGAATAACTACACTGTAAATTAATTCAGGTATTTTATGTTTTTTTTCCGGCAGCTGGTGTACCCAAAAAAACCCTGTAAAATAACAGACATTTTATTTCCTTAAATTTAAATTTCCGGTAAAGTTCTGTAATTTAACAGACGTTGTTTTAAAATTTGTTTTTACAGTGTAAAAAACAACACTGTCAGTTAAATAGAGCTAATGTTTTAAAGTCATACTTGCGCCCGATTTCAGAATGAATGTTCAAAGTTTTTTTTTTTTTTTGTAAACATGTACTAACTTACAGTACAAGTACAAGTACAAGGATCTCCATCTCCAGGGAGGGACTTAACCAATAAGAGAGGTAAGCAGCCACTTTGGGCCCCAGGAAATCTGCGGGCCCCCAATAAATATCTAAAAGTATAAATATACCTATTAACTATATATAACATTGTTTTTCATCATATTTTGTATGGTAAAAGTCAAACAAATAAAATTTTAACATAATTAAATATAATTTAATATAAATTAAAATATATTATTATAATAATGATTTAATGTTATGTAATAATATTATCATAAAAAAATGTTATAATTCTTACATCTGCACAAATCTGTCCACCACCCCCAATCATAGAAGTCCAGCAGTCAATAATAAAAAAATAATAATAATATTAATAATATATATATATATATATATATATATATATATATATATATATATATATATATATATATATATATATATATATATATATATAATTTTTAGTTGTAAATTATTTTTAAGAAAACTAATCATTTAAAAAGTAGAGATTATTAAGATAGCATTAAGATAGAACATAGAAAAGACGTTTTATATTATATAAAAAAACATTAAAGAATTTTTTTTATAAAAGTATAAAGTATAATTATATATAGTATAGTATAAAGTATAATTTTCTGTTGTAAACTTTAAGACATCTGTGATAGCCTTGATTATTTTGTTTTCTTTCAGCACAGAAATAAAACAAAATTAAGACATGTCGGTGAGATTAAGCTTTGTTTTGTAGGGAAAATTACATTGATAATTAATTACATTGAGTCGCATTGATTCATTTTGCAGCTCTAGTGGATTCTAGTTTACTTCATATCGATTGAACTGTAAATAAAAATTAAATAAAAGTAGAAAGGGTGCATTTTAGGACTGTTGGGCCCCATGGCTGGATTGCTTAGGACCCCTAAATCACTGTACATCCGCCCCTGTACATCTCACAACAATTATAAACAAAACATATAAACAGATGCCAGGGGTAAAATAAATAGGTAATATAATAATAATAATATTAAAACATTTATTTAATCAAATTAAATTTACATAATGCTTCATATGTTTTTTTAGCTTTTCTGTTTCTAATGTTACACAGTGTAGTATCATATATTGTTTAATCTCCTTTATAAAATGTTCACAATTTGGCTTATATGAATATTCAAAGTGGCATGGTAAACCGTGTCACAAGTTGTCACTGTTAAAAAATAAATGAATGTGCGATTATAAAACCAACTTTACGTCAATGATAAATGATATATATTGTTAACCTGTAACACGGTTATTAGGAAAACGACTCGAGTGCGGAAAATATTACCTTATTAAGTCAAATACTAATATTGCCTTACCGAATGTTACCATATAAACACCAACAAGAGCAAAAACAAACTAAACGCGCGAAGACAACATCGACCTGTAACATTCAGCTTGGGTGAAAACGGAGACGACACATAAAATGCTAAACAAAAACAGAAATAAAGTGGAAATAAGCAAAACATACCTTCTGAACTTCGGAGGAAAGGATTGACTGAATGTCTGACTTTCTCCAACCTTTCCACTGTTGTCATGGCACCGCATTCCAGAACAGTGATTCTATTCGTTCAACTGTCCCGCGTGAAGCGTTTAAATGATGCTGCCAGTATTTTTATTCCGTTTAAAAACAAGCAGCCATTTTTAAAAGTAACTAAACGTGTAACTTACTGAAGATATATGGCATAATATTAATATATAACATTGAATACCATTAAATGAATGAAGGATGAATTAACTGGAATTGATAAAAAAGGAAAATAGTCGCTTACAGGGTACCAACGTGAGGCTGAAAACGCCAGTCATCTTCTCTACGGGTATTTCTTTCACCTCAGTAGGGTCGGTCAGCGTCTAGACATCGGTCTGGACGAAGGAAAAAAATAACACACAGTCCCTTACGCTCCTCGTTTGATGAATCAACGATTTGATTCATTCAGATATCTGTATCTTTCAAGTGAATTTGGGGCTGTTACACTCACATGACACCATTTTCATTTATAAAATATAAAAATATATACAAGTATATATATGGGTATATCAGTGGTGTTGTCGGGGCTATATGCTCCGTATGCCTACTTTTTTCCACGAGCTGTTTTGGTACTTCCGAGGATCAATAATTGCGTATACCCTCGCTATACTCACTTATTTGTTGCTTAAACTTGTCTAATTTACGTGTATTTGCGTCCCCTTTTAAGCTGTATACCAAAACTTTTTAACTCGCATCTTATTGTGTTGCAATCAGTGCATTTTTGTATAAATTGCGCCATTCTCTGCCCCCTGACGACCGCAGCAGCTGTGGGAAAATTTCGTGAGAGTTTTTCAAAGACGACTACAAGTCAACCGAATGAAGTCTCACAGAAACATTCATGTAAAATTATAGAACGGAATTAGCGTCGCTTTAGCCCTCCTATATTTATTCAGCCCCCTGAAACTTTCGCGATTACCTCACGAACTGTACATTGCTAAATGATCGCCTCAGTCTCCTAATTTTGATGTGAAAACAACGGCATGAGACTTCCGCTCCTCCCCAGCCGGCATTTCAACGGTGATTCAACGTTGAATCAACGTCAGGTCTATGGTTGGATCAACGTTGAATTCACCGTCGGATCACCACCGGTGATTCACCGTTGAAATCACGACGTTGTTTCACTCTTACCTTCATCATGGGTGAATTTTGGTCGTTTTGTAAACGTTGAATTAAGGTTGAATTACCTTTCGATTTTGCAAATTGGATCAACGTTGATACCTTGACGTTGTTTCATCGTCGTACATTTCAATGTAAGTTTAATAGAAATTACATATAACACAAAGTCCATAAATATAGCAAACAAATTTTTACTAATAAAAAAACAATACAAATACACAACTTAGCCTGTGTATCAATTTATTCAATACACCACATTATCATTTATTCTAAATATACAGCAACATTTACAGCATACAATCGTTCATTAAACCATGTAGGTTACTGTACATGCAGTACACTCAAATACACAAACATTTAAATGGTCACTTATTAATTAGGTTGCATGAGTTGAAGTTAGTTCATATTTACTAACATGAACAAAGAGTAAATACTTACAGCATTTATTAATCATTTAAATAAAGTATGTCCCAATGCTATTAAAATAAAAATGTATGCTTGTTAACATTAATACACTGAGCTGACATGAACTGTATTTCCTTTATATGAAAGACGTTTTAAATGCATTGTTCTTTGTTCATGTTAGTAAATACATTAACTAACACAACCTTATTGTAAAGTGTTACCATCTTCAGAAAGACAGATAATAACTAACCTGTCACCAACACAGTCTCTAAAATACAATTCTGTTTACAAAGTTTACAAAATACAAATTTTTAAGTGGCTGCAGTAAAAAAAAATCATAAAACATCACCCACAGCTAAGAATCACAAGTAAAATACATTACATCTGTTTAAGGTTTTATATGTTGAGAGAAACGCTTGAGGTAAAAGCTGGCACCGGGGACAAAAAATTAAATGTAAAACATTAAAAACATCTATATCAGTCTAGCAGTTAAATACATCTTTTATTTTCAAACACCAGGTGAGTATCCTACAAAATCAATAATGAGGTTTGCCACTCCAATTCATTGTGAATGAATGACTTGACTTTCACAATAGTGATAACTCCTGCTATAATCTATAAATCTGACATTGCACCTTCACTTTGCAGGTCTGCATGCTAAATATTTAGTTGTTTTTGTCTTTTTGCATAAATTACATCTATTGTGTTTAACATTACTGCAGCAAAACTGAGCACCTGTGACACTGGAACATCAAGAAAATGTGTAGAATATATGATTGGATTCTCTCTCACAAACACAACAGTTACACCTTGACATGTTCACATCTATTTGACTTATTATACCCTATAACTTAAATAATAGAACAGTAATTTGTTATTCCATTACTTTTAGTATCATTAAAATTGCATGTTCACATGGGTCCAACAATGATGGCTCACGTTTGTGAATGTAGGACTATTCACCTAGTAGATAAATTTCACTATTACATTGGTCTTTAAAAAAATGTCACATTAAGTATTCACATAAGTTATGTTATTAATTACTTGTGTCATCCCAGAGACCTGTTCATTTTCAGAACACAAACTAGAATATTTTAGATTAAATGCTCCTCATCCTCTACAGACAGCAATGGTCCAGAGATGGTCATAGTCCAGATAAGGCACAAAAAACATTCCATGTGACTTCAGTGGTTCAACTGAGAACATGCCAAGCTACAACAACACTTTAGTGAGGCAAAACAAAACAGTAAATACAAAATTGTTTGCGTATATCTCTCCCACATTAGATCAGCGTGTGTGTTTACTGTAAGCAGTAAGCGCACACCCTGACCTGTTGTGGCGGAGGCAAACAAGTTATTTTTACAGTACTTTTGATGCACAAATGTGTTTTTGAGTTTTGTATGATTACAGTTGAACCACTGAAGTTAGAAGCAATGTTTTGACAACGTTTTTAGTTCCTTTTCTGGACTTTAAACATCTTGGGACACTTGCTGTACATGGAGAAAAAGAAAACTATAGCTTCATAGCAAATGAGTCAAATATCACATCGAAATCACCAAAACAGGCACAAACCAATGTTTAGTTTGGAGAGAGAGAAGGGAGGAAGAAAAAACATTTGCAAATTCTAAAAAAAACTTTTCTCTGTAATTTTAACACAACTTTCACTGTAACAGGTGCTGTTATTTAGCTCCAGTGACACCTTCAGAGAACACCGCAGTAGTCAGACATCCATAGAAAAGCAGAGAGTTTGGTGTGGTGTAGCAGAACTGCAATAGACGTCTGTCCAGGCTGACACTGGTTTAGGCCATCGGTATGTCCTTGATACCCTCAACTGGAGCTTCCAGAAAACCTGCAATAAATGAAATACTAGGTTACAACCAAGTTGGTATCTGCTATTATACAAAGTGAAATTCAAACTCAAATTTATTTTTAATTTGAATCCAAATTTGTCCTATAAAATCGTCACATTCAATAATTTTGACTCATCCATCTGAATATTCCTACTTCACTGATCTTGTTTGGGTTTCATTTACATTTGATTTGATAAGATTAATGATGCAAAATTTCTATTTTTAAATTGAACGCACATACAAACCACACACAATTAGGCACTGCTGCGAGTAAACCGCAGTATACAAGAGAGACAAACAGACACAAAGCAAAACAAAACACACACCAGAACATAGTATAACAATCAATAAAGAAACGAGGACAAAGCTGGTTTGTGAACAAAGGCAATTATAAAAAGAACATTATTTACCGACCAAAGAAAAAAGAAACTTGACATAAAATAAACTTAGCAAACTTACATACGGGCCTTTTCCATTCAATGCTGTGTAGTGCGCCTCTAGTTAGGAGAACAGATCTAAAGTAAAAGGAAACAACAACAGTGAAACTCCAGTAGTTCACTTTATAATAATTATTATATTGCATGTTTAATATATTATTGATAACATTGCTCAGTAAAAACTTAAGGTTATTTGATAACTGTTTCTCAAAGTCACAATGTGTAGCCAGCTTTTTTTTAGGATAATTCCTATAGTCATACATAAGATTTATCAAGAGGAATTTGCAACCAGCAAACAAAAAGTTGGAGAAGAAAAAATATTAACTATAAGAGACTCGAAGAACTAAGAGAAGTGAAGAATTAGGTGTGATATCATCAGGAGGCCTTTAGTTATCACCGGTGCCAGCATTTTCCAGAATTCAGATTTCAGATTCTCGAAAAAATTACTTGGCTGCAGTAAAGAATCATGAAACATTCACCACATCTAATAATTACAAGTTGTTGTAAACCATTACATGTACTGTAAAAGCTGTTTAAAGCTTTTTAGACATACAGGTTGAGAGAAACTCTAGGAGCAGCACTTTTGCAAAAGCCTGCATGTAGGACAGAGAAAAGGGATAGTTCAAAATTTAAATTCTGTAATCATGTTACATGTTGAACAAAAGAAGATATTTTGAAGAAAGCTGGAAATCTATAACCATTGACTTCTACAGTATTTGTTTTTTTCCCAACTATGGATGTCAATGTTTACAGGTTTTTAGCTTTCTTCAGAATAGCCTCTTTTGTGTTCAACAGACTAAACTCATAATGGTTTTAAACACTTGGGGAGTAAAATGTAAGTAAATTTTCAATTTTGGGTGAACTATCCCTTTCAGTTTGAAAACACCAGAGATCTTATGTAGACCCTTTTCACAAGACAGATGATGCGTTTCATTTGTCATCTTAATCCTCAAGTTTTTAATATTTAGATTTTTTTTTAAATAGCATGTTTATTTGTTTTTATGACTTCTCAATGACATCACATGTACTGCTGCTACACATATATCACTATTGTTTTAAGAATACAAATTTCACTGTAACGGGTGCTGTTGTTTTGCTCCAGTAATACCTTGAGAGAACACCGTAGTAGTCAGACATCCATACAAATCATTGGCATGGTGTAGAACTGCAGTCTGTCCTGGCTGACAGGTTTAGGCCATCTGCATGCTCTTCATGCCCACAACTGGACCTTCTAGAAAACCTAGAAAGTTAAAACACATTACACCTCTTATCTGCTACTGTACAAAGTGTAATTCAACCGTTCATTTCTGACTAAATACATATTTGTCCCATAATATTGTCACATAGCATAACCTCGCAACATAATATCACAATAATAATATCAATATAACAATATAATATCACACAACATAGCCTAACAATCAATAAACAAACAGATTAGAAAGAGAATATCACCAACCCAAGCACCAAGATTTTTAACAGATAACTTCGTAAACTTACATATGGACAAAGCCTTTTCCATTCAATGCTGTGCAAGTTAGAGCGTCTCTGGAGTAAGTTACATCTCTACAAGTAAACAACAACACAACAGTGAAACGACAGCAGTTCACTTTGTAGTAACAATACAGCGTATAAAAAAGATATTGTCTTATAACGTTGCTCAGTAACTTTAAACCGCGTTTGGAGTTTATCGATTTGAATTTGCCAATTAAAACAGGTAAAAACACTAATATAGACTAAAGTTAAACATGTAGCATTAGCTCGAGATTAGCTGCTGCGTCACCGGAGCGCAAACAAGACTAAAAACCAAACTGGAAAGTTTTAAATGCTTCAAAATTCGAAACACTTCAACTCAAAAGTCACCTTCAAGATTAACTGTGTGTAAAACAAGACTGGGGATAAATAAAACATGTAAATCATCGAAACACATGCTTACCTCTGAATTCTGTTGCACTGCAGGTGTCCGTAATTACGATTCAAACTTCCCACGAAGCGCTGCGCGTGGCCGCGTGCGCCGAGTCCTCCGATGATACCATGGTAACCACCAAAAACGTTGTTGAAAATAGGGTGAAGCCACGACGTTAATTCAACATACAGATCACGATTAAAAAATCTCAACGTTGACTTGTTTAATGATTTCTGTAACTTTTTTCAACCATTTATCATTCAACATTGTTTCATGTTTGAAACAACAACTGACGTATTTTCAACCGCATTTCAACGTTGAAGCCTGGTCATATGCAGGAAGTTTTTCAACCGTTGAACATTAAACGTTGTATCAACATTATTTCAACGTTAAAAACACACCTGACCTTATTTCAACCATATTTCAACGTTGAAGGTCGGTCGTGTGCCGGCTGGGTTGTACATGTGACAATGAAGTTGAATAGAATCGAATATATATATGAAGAGTTTAGATGCAAAAACCTCTAAACGCCATCTGACATTTTCCTCCAAAATGAGCATTTTTTTCAGACTCCTGTGTGTATGTTCAATAATATCACTTTAATGGCGAGGAATAAGCTATTTTCCTGGTCTTTAAAGTGAAATATCTCAACATAAACAAAGGAGGCTGAGAAAAATGTTCATTTTCAATGGAAATTTCAGATAGCAGAGGTTTTTGCATCTGAACTCTTCATATATTTATATTCCATTATGTTTAAACAGTGGTGTAAAGTAACTGATTACAAATACTCAAATTACTGTAATTGAGTAGTTTTTCTTAGGAATTGTAATTTACTGAGTAGTTTTATAAATATGTACTTTTACTTTGCCTTGAGTACATTTTTAGTGCAGTATCTGTACTTTTATTCTATTACTTTCTTTCAACCTGCAGTCACTACTTTATTTTTCTTGTCTATGGGGATTAGAAAAATCAGTCCTGAGATTCCTGACCAATCAAAGCACATACCGTAAAAGGTCAATCGCATCATAATGAACTACCTCAAGACGTGTGCACTTTACAATTGCAGCAAACTGTTTGAAAGTATTAAAAGTGTCCATGAAGATGTCCAAAATCTTTACGAGCATTGACCCAGAGACTGATTAGATGCATGTCACTGATGAGAGGATGATGGATGTTTCAGGGTTTCTGCAAATATCATAATGTCAAATTTAAGACTTTTTAAGACCTTTTTAAGACCATTAAGTATTAAATTTAAGACCAATATCACAATATCAAAAACATGCGAGAGAAAATGCAAAATCACAAAATTTGTGGTAAAATAAATAAATTTAAATTGAACTGTACTAAAGACAGGTTAGATGGACCACTGAACTACAAATAAAAAACATCTTAAGGCTGATTTATACTTTCACTGGCAGCGCATTGCGCACCTCCGCTGACTGTGCGTGCACCTCACGAAACGGACGAGGCTTTTATACTTGACCCGTTTGCTGTTGTGATATTCTTTAAAATGACAGGGACCGGTCAAAAGAAACCCACCGTAAAGTCAGACGGAAAAACAGAGATGTAGTCTTTTTTTAGTAATACTGCAAATTACATTAGGACTAGTGAAGTTAAGGACTACAACACCACGAAAACCAAGCAAGAACAACAAAAAAAATTGAAATGAGCATTAGATGTAGCGTTACATGGACATTGGAAAAATAAGACCTGTGCAAAAATATTTAAGACCTAGAACAGTGAATTTAAGACTTTTTAAGGCCTTAAATTCCAATTTTTAAATTTGAGACTTTTTAAGACCCCGCAGAAACCCTGTGTTTACTGTATGATCACCGAAATGGCATTAAACACCCAGTTTGATGTCTGATTGATGTTGAACCCTAACGTCATGGGGACTTTGTATTTTGTTTGGAAATGAAAATCGGGCTGACGCCAGAACTCAAAGTCAGGCCAACATCAATATCCAATGTCCAACCTAAAAACAAATCAAATATCAACGTCTAATGATGTTACAGCTTGACATTGTGTGAAAGTTACCCCTATGATATCTATCAGACGTTGGATTTTGGTTGCCGTACCTGACGAATAAATGTCAGTATTTGACGTCATATAAGACGTTGGTTTAAAATGTTGGCTCGACGCTGGATTTTTGCCACTTTCTAACAACCAAAATCAACCAAATATCAACGTCATTTGACGTCATTATTGGACATCAAAATAACATTGTCCTTAGCTGCTGGCTTGACAATTGATTTTGGTCACCTGACATTACAACCTAATCTAACCTAATATTAATATCTCATGATGTTGTGTGCCTTCAGGGCAATAAGTAAATGCACTACAGAATGTTATGTTTACACACACATGAACAAATTACATGTAAACATATCAGCTTTTGACAGCATAATACTCACTACTCTTGAGTACTTTTAAAAGGGCTACTATTTACTGATACTTTGAGTAATATTTACAGCAGATACTTTCACTCTACTTCCACTACATTTTAGGCAAGTAATGGTACTTTTACTTGAGTATGATTTTTCAGTACTCTTTCCACCACTGTGTTTAAATAATATTGCTATTGAGTTATTGACTATATAAGTTCCCAGCAAGCATTTTTTGGTTTAAAAGACGTCTATTAGACGTCTAAACATAGCCTAGACGTCTAGGCTAAATCACGGCTAAATGTGGGCTGTCAGTGAAAGTTTAATAGATGTCTATGCATAGCCCAAGATTAGACGTCTACATTTAGACGGCTAATAGACGACTACATATAGACGTCTAATAGCCGGTGAAATTTGGTCTAGGCTAAATCACGGCTAAATTTGGGCTGTCAGTGAAAGTTTAATAGACGTCTATGCATAGCCCAAGATTAGACGTCTTTATTTAGTCGGCTAATAGACGACTACATATAGACGTCTAATAGCCGGTGAAATTTGGTCTAGGCTAAAACACGGCTAAATTTGGGCTGTCAGTGAAAATCTAATAGACGTCTAAGCATAGCCCAAGAATAAACAAGTCATCAAAATTTCAGCTGATGAATGGCTATGTTTATACATTTTATAAACAACAAAAATACACATACATATCAACATTTTCTCAATAAGGCACTCCATTCAAACTGATTAAACAAAAGCTTTTATTAATAAAAGCAACATTAACAAAATTAAAAAACATTAAACAATACAAAATAAATATATAAAATGTCAAAGTTATGACAAAACAAACAAGATAAAAACTATGATTTTCTGTTGAACACAGAAGAAGATATTTTGAAGAAAGCTGAAAACCTGTAAAAAACATACAATAGAAGGCAATGGTTACAGGTATTCGGCTTTCTTCAAAATACCTTGTGTTCAACAGAAAAAAGAAACTCAAAGGCTGTTATTTTTGTTTTATATACACTCAAAATTATTCTTGTAGCTTGATAATATTCTGATTAAACAACTGAAAGCATGTCATTTTAGGTATTTCTCTGGACTTTAAACAAGTTGGGACCATTGCTATCTATAGAGAATGAGAGAGCTCTTAGATTTCACCTAAAGTATCTTAATTTGTACTCCTAAGACAAACCAATGTTTGGAAAGACATGAATAATTAAACGTTTTAATTTCTGGTTGAACAAACCCTTTAAGTGTACATGAACTCAAAGTCCATCCAATCCATATGTGATACTCAGCAGGTTCTGCTGAACTTCTACACCAACATCTGTAGCTCTGTCTCCAGGACCAGCATCCTCAGCCCAAATGATAAAGATCTCCACTGCTGTGTGTGCATTGTGAGATTCAGCCTCTGCACTTTCAGTCCTGGAAAAAAAGGAAAAAAATACTGAGATGTGTTCTAAACTCAGTCATGTGACTCTATGAGTTTTACAAATACATTTATGAAAAGAGGGCGGGTTGACACACTTACCACATACTCTTTTACAGGTCTTCATTGAGGTAGATGCACAGTCTCTTCAAATGACACAGGTCTTCAGGACACAATCATGCTTGATGGTTACATGTTACAACTAGAAAAAAAAAACATCACCCACCAACAAAAAAATAACATTAGCCACAGGTTTACAGCTTAAGCTGATTACTTATTTATTCACTTATTTTAACTATTTTAGTATCAATGTGCTATATTCAATGTTTCTTTATGTCAACAGCAGTTATATGAATAATGCTTTAATATTGTTTAAAATTTTCATTCTGTGTGTTTGATGTGACTCGAAAGCTTCTTTCAGCTAGTGAATGTACATGCGGCAATCTGCATATGGACAGAGAAACCATCAAATGCGGCCATAGTGTAAATGTTTTAGTCTAAAATGTTTAAGCATCTCATACCTGCTAGACTGCTCATTTTACACAGCCACACTCAAATATCTGTGGAGTAAAACAAACAGTTACAAATATTAGTGAAGCATTATAATAATAAAAATAACCAACAGCCTACTTTATACTTGATTTTACTGTGACAAGTCAAAATACAGTTACTCATATTACTAAAAATTATATTTTCCATAAAATAGTAAAGTTTATTTATCAAATCTAAATCAATAACCTTGTAGCAGCATACACAATAGAGGCTGTCTTGTCAAATGATGCTTGAATTAGTTTTCTGTAAGAGACAAATGGCTTTAACTAAAATTAGAATTAAATTGGTGTTTGTGTCTCTTTTGTTATGAAATCACAAGTAAACAATTCTTTTAAAAGCTAGAACTGCAAAAGTTTCACCTCATGACTGACTTTTTCATTGACTTCATGAGGCAATTTAATGAAGACAACTCGCAATGTACAAAATAAATGCACTTAATCACCGAACTTTGCTTAATAAGTGTTTAATTTTGCGTGTTTAAAAGATAACGTTAACACTCCTTCACACCGTTTTTATTCTCGTCTAAGATTTATGGAATGAAGGGTGTCTGTGCTTTGATATTAGCGTAATACTATATTAAAACATGCACATATAATAAAAAACATTGCCAAACAACATGATATTAAAGCAGATTACACTTACCTTGCAGGGCGCTCGCGCAAATTCAAAAGACAACGGCTTTCTTTCTTCCTCTTGATTTCAACCGACTCGAAAAATGTGCAATAGCGCCATCTATCGTGTGGAATACGGAGCTGCGTTAATTTTACTTAACTGATTAGATCTGGCTTGTTCTACCGTAACTTGATATATAAGATATTATATATAAGATTAATTAAACCATATTTATTTTTAACTTAAAATAAAAAGGCAGTAAGTCTACAATTAAAATGTTTATGTTAATTTTGCGAGGTGGGTAAAGCCCATCTAATTCAGAGCTAAATGATGGCTATAGAACATGTCACGAAATTACACCTTAACACTTGTGGATGTAGTACTGATAATGCGGACGTGATGTATTAACCATTGCACGCGCTGCACGGCCAAATACTACAGTGAATCAGTTTAGACTATCAGTGGGCTATAAATAGCCGATCTGATGACGAGCTAATTCAGGGCTATGGTCAGGCTATGAAAATACCACATATATTTAAAAACCCAAACACCTTATAAATGCTATTTACTTTCCGTAATTGAAGCAATATCATCCATATCACAAGGTATTTTGCCAAAAAAGACAGGTAACCAAATGTAAGGTTTTTTGGGCTAGAGATGGGTTTCACATAGCCGGTCTAGATTGGGTCTATACTTCACCGAGAAAGTGAAAGTACGACTATTACTTGCAGGTACCTCATAAACGTTATTGACTTTGCTTACATAATGAAGTATCATACATATCATAAGCTTTATTTTACAAAAAACAACATTCAACCAAATTTAAGGTTATTCGGGCTAAAATTGGGTTACACGTAGCCGGACTAGATCTGGTCTATGCTTCACCTAGACGGTGAAATGACGGCTATTGCTTGCTGGGAAGTTATTGACTTTGTATGAAAACATTATGTACAGTTAGGACTTCATCAAGTTGAAAACATGTGAAAGTGTGCTGAACTAATGAATAATACTGCTTTAGCCTGCTATTTAATGGAACATTTCCTAATTTTCAATCTTTATTTTGCAGTTTGCAGAAAAATATGGCAAGATTTTCAGCATAAGACTTTTTGGACCAAGAATTGTAGTGTTGGATGGATATAAACTGGTAAAGGAGGTGTATTTGCAACAGGGTGACAATCTGGCTGATCGGCCCATTTTACCAATATTTTATGACATCACTGAAGACAAAGGTCAGTCTGAATGAAAATTGTCTTTTACTCACCTTCAGTATTCAAATGTTTTAAATAAGTATGATTTTCTTTCATGCTATTGATTTCAGTGGGAACCACTACTGTTTGGTTACACTCGTTTCTAAAATATCTGTGTTAAATATCTTTTATTTTTAGTAAAATGTAAATTCAATGTCTCTTCTTCTCTCTTCTGGTGTGCAATCAATAAATTGATTATACTGTATAGTCTGCAGTGATCTTCACATACTTTTAAAAACTAAAGGCAGGTTTGTTTCCAAACTCTCAGAAATAATGGTATGAGAGCTGTCACTGGGGTGGTACCTTTTCAAAAGGTACACATATAGCTAAAAAGTCCATATTATTACCTCAGGGATGCATATTAATACCTAAAAAGTACAAAATTGTACCTCTTAAACGTTTTAGGTACATCTGAGGTACTAATATAGACCCTTTAAGTACAAATGTGTACCTTTTGAAAAAGTACCACCAGTGACAGCTCTCGTACCTTAATTTCTGAGAGTGCAGAGAGGTATTGCACAAAAACAAGATGAGATTAAGCTGGGATTTTCAAGTTATCCTGGCTGAATTTAAATGTAACTCAAAAATGAAGCTAAATTAAATTTCTACGGAGAGTCTTTGCTAGTCTATTTCAGGCTAACAACCAAGCTAAGATTAATCCTAGATGAAGATTAATACTAAATGAAACAAGTTAAAGAGTAGATGAATGATTAAATTGATTATTTTTAAAGGTAAAATAGATCCACAATATTGAGTGTTAGCCGTTAATCTTCATGATAAATTTCCTGATTAAAATAATGTTTGTAGTTCACATTTAAGGCAAAGTTAAGTATTTCTGTTAAGTATCTGCAGAAAAGTAATAAGAGTTACCATAAGAATGGGAGTTACCAGATGCACTAGAGCAGTATTTTTTAACTTGAGACAAAAACTAACTGTCCATTTTAAGCTGAACTATCTCTTTAATAGATTAGTACGCCTACTTGGGTACCGAGAGGAATGAACAAACTTTTAAATATCATCTGAATGAATGTTACATTAACAGGTTTAATTGGGGCCAATGGGTATAAATGGAAGCATCAGAGGAGATTTGCACTCTCAACTCTTCGAACCTTTGGATTGGGGAAGAAAAGTCTGGAACCGTCCATCCACCTGGAATGCAGTTGTCTGAATGACGCCTTTTCAAATGAACAAGGTATTTGAATAAAGAAAATAACATACAAAATTGGAGACATAGTGTAACTTTAACTTCTGTTGTAGGTCGACCCTTTGACCCTCGCTTACTTCTGAACAACGCTGTCTCAAATGTGATCTGTGCGCTTGTGTTTAGTAATCGATTTGACTACAGTGACCATCATTTCCAGACTCTGTTAAAACACATCAACGAGGCCTTATATCTGGAAGGAACAGTCTGGGCTCAGGTAAATATATTTTCAATACAATACAGTGACTCATATGATATATGATATGCTGAGTTTGCCTGTTGTTCTTTAGCTTTACAACTTTTTCCCATGGCTCATGCGACGACTGCCTGGACCACACCAAAAAATATTTGTTCTGTTAAACAAAGTGATTGACTTTGTTCGAGCAAAGGTGAATGAACACAGAGTGGATTATGATCCTTCAAATCCTCGAGACTACATTGACTGCTTTCTAGCTGAGATGGAAATGGTGAAACCCTTTCTTATTGTGCTGGAATGATCTTGTAATAATTATGTATGGCTGTTCATTTGAAATGCCTCACATATATGTTATTCAGCTGAAAGACGACACAGCTGCTGGGTTTGATGTGGAGAACTTGTGCATCTGTACTCTGGATCTGTTTGTAGCAGGAACTGAGACCACCTCCACCACTCTGTACTGGGGTCTTCTTTACATGATAAAACATCCTGAGATACAAGGTGAGAGCTTACTATCATATACAGCATTCATATGCACATACAAATAGTATGTTGACATTTTTTCATGGCTTTCTCTACTTCATCCTCAGCTAAAGTTCAGGAGGAGATTGATGCTGTTGTTGGAGGCTCACGGCAGCCATCTTTATCAGACAGAGACAACATGCCCTACACCAATGCTGTCATTCATGAGATACAGAGGATGGGAAATATAGTCCCAATAAATCTGGCCAGGACTACTTCAGAAGATACTCAGATAGGAAATTACTCTATTCCAAAGGTGGGATTAGGGATATTTAAGTACAGTTTTAGTATGTATGATTATACTCTTGTCATAAGGATATTTCTCAATAAACTATATACTGTTCATTTACTCACTGTGCAAAACTAACCAGGAGTAATTTAACAGGTAAATATTATTTTGGATGAACTGTCATTTCAAGCATCTTGTGGTTCTTCAGGGCACAATGGTGACCAGTAATTTGACATCAGTGCTGTTTGATGAGTCTGAGTGGGAGACGCCTCACTCTTTTAACCCGGGTCACTTCCTGGATGCTGAGGGCAAATTCAGGAGGAGAGATGCCTTTTTACCTTTTTCTCTAGGTACAAGAAAACTCAGATTTTTAGCAATTAGTTTATTTTTGACAGTTTATATTACAGTATTGTCTCGCTTACTGACTAAATTTTTTTTGTCATTTGATGGAATCGATTTGCAGTGCATTCAAAAATCTTTTCCAGTTTTAGCACTTTGTTGTCTTGTATAAATACCCTGAGAATTTATGTTTGAGAAAATGTTTGAATTATCTTGTAAAAGTAAGCATTCATCCATGAAAGCTCATGCAGGTAAAAATACTGATTAGCCTAGTAAGTGGAACACAAAGGTTTTTGTGTGCAAAGTTTCTGCAAATGAACTCAAAAGCACTTAAATAAATTCACTTCCCGCATGCACTCCGCCTTTAGCAGTACAAATGAGCTTCCATGGTATATTAGCACATTAAGCATATTGTAATACAGCTATTTACATATAGGATTTTACTTTGCAGAACTGCAAGTCAATACAAGTTTTTTCTGTATCAAATTTCAGGAAAGAGAGTGTGTCTTGGGGAGCAGTTGGCGAGGATGGAGCTCTTCCTCTTTTTCACCTCTCTGCTGCAGCGCTTCACTTTCTCTTCACCAGCAGGTGTGGAGCCCACCTTGGGTTACAGACTGGGAACCACTCGAGCTCCTGAATCATTCAAATTGTGTGCAGTGTCTCGATAAGACAGACAGTACTTGTGACTGATTCTGTATATTTACGGATTTGATTGTTTTGGAAAATGCATTACAATTTGCTTGCTTTGGATAATGATATAGAATTAAGTATAGTTTGAGCTTGCATCTACAAAACTTATGCTGTGTTAACATAATTTTTTTTGTGGTCATGATTCATGAAACTGCTCCAATGCATTATAAATGCCTCTCATGCTACACCCATGAGGTCTTTATATATATATATACAGTACTGAAGCAGGTGTGTTTGGTTATGGATTTATTGTAAGCTTTGTGCCATCATGGGGAGACTCAGTGATTCACTGTATACTATATGCTTGTCAAATAAAAGGTAATGTAGAAGGTCATGTCATAAAGCACTGATTACACACACCCCTAAATCTGGAACTGTGCCACAACTGTGCATTGGAAAGCAGTCTAAGGAAAGGAGTCCTTTCGTATTAAACCGCTGTACAGATCGTCGACCTAACTATCCAGTTCATCATGGACCTGTTGCAGTTCTAGAAGTGGTTTGATGTCGCAGCATTTTTGTTTGTGTTTTAATTTCTGAGTGATTATATCAGAAATAAATCACCGAAAAACTTTCCTCCTGGACCCTGGTCTTTGCAGATTATTGGACACATTCATCATATCGAGCACAAGAAGATTCATCTTCAGTTTTAAAGGTAAATGGTTCTTACTCTAAATGCGTAAGTTATTACTAGTTAAACTACAGTAGCTGACTTCTAATTGTTGAATTGTCTTTGTTTAGTTTTTGTGTTGAGGTTTGGTTGATGGATAATTTACAGCTACATATAAAGAGCGTGAAGAGTGCACTTACGATTATTCAAAAACAATGGTTTTCTGCTGGTTGAAAGGTGTTTTGGGTGTTTCAGCTGGTCAGAACAATTATCTTTGTTTCTAGAAGCATTTGTAACATCACGTACACACACACACACACATTATATATATACAATTTCCTTTCTGTTTGCCTAATATTGCTAATAAATTATTGACTATATTTAGTTATTATATAAGTTTTTGACTTGACCTCATTTGCTCTTTCATCTAATCAACAAAAATATTATTTAGTTAGATCTTTATCAAGTTTTATCATCTAATAAATAATACTGTTATAGCCTGTTATTTAATTGAACGTTTCTTCATTTTCGCTTTATTTTGCAGTTTACAGAAAAATACAGGGTGACAATCTGGCTGATCGGCCTATTTTACCAATATTTTATGACATCACTGAAGACAAAGGTCAGTCTGAATGAAAATTGTCTTTTACTCGCCTTCAGTATTCAAATGTTTTAAATAAGTATGAATTTCTTTCATGCTATTGATCTCAGTGGGAACCACTACTGTTTGGTTACACTTCCAGAGGGGTACTGCACAAAAACAAGATGGAATTAAGCTGGGATTTTCAAGTTATCCTGGATGAATTGAAGTATAACATTAAAATGAAGCTAAATTAAATTTCTACAGAGAGTCTTTGCAGCTAGTCTGTTCAAGGCTAACAACCAAGCTGAGATTAATCCTAGATGAAGATAATTACTAAATGAAACAAGTTAAAGAATAGATAAATGATTAAATAGATTGTTTTTAAAGGTAAAATAGATCCACAATTCAATTTAATTCATCTTTATTTGTATAGCACTTTTACAATGTAGATTGTGTCAAAGCAGCTTCACATAGCAGATTTTACTGAATTGAAACAGTGTAGTTCAGTTTTCAGAGTTTGTTCAGTTTATATTAGTTCAGTTCAGTTCAATGTGTTTTAATATTCACTGCTGAGAGTCCAAACACTGAAGAGTAATCCATCGATGCGCAGCTCTACAAGTCCCGAACTATGCAAGCCAGTGGCGAGGAAAAAACGTCACCAATTGGCGAAAGTGAAGGGGAAAAAAACCTCAAGAAAAACCAGGCTCAATTGGGCATGACCATTTCTCATATGGCCAAACGTCTTGTGGATAGCTGTAGTTAAGGCGCCGGAGGCTGGAGAATGCAGGACGTCAGCAAAGACTGTCCCTGGAGTCTCACAGAAATCAGACACATGTTCTCTACTCCTCCATGACCACCACAGCAGCTGCTACGGCCTGATCCGGGAATGTGGAAACCTTGGGATCATCTCTTCACAGGTCTTGGGTCGCTTCAGTAGCACTGCATGATCTTAGGGGGCCTCAGGATGAGTATCCCCAAGTGGAAATAGAGAGTAATTAGCATAGCTGCTGTTCATAGTGTATATAAACAAGATGCAAAAACCTGCGTGGAGCACATTCATGCATCATACTGCTATGTGACGCATTGAGTGTATGCTTTGCTAAAAAGATTTAAAGATTTTTAATCTAGTTTTGAACTGCGAGAGTGTGTCTGAGCCTTGGACATTATCAGGAAGGCTATTCCAGAATTTAGGAGCCATAAACGAGAAGGCTCGACCTCCTTTACTCGACTTTGCTATTCTAGGTACTAACAGGAACCCTGAGTTGAGATCTTAAAGAGCGGGTTTTGAACAGTATTGAGTGTTTGCAGTTTTTCTGGTTAAAAATAATGTTTGTAGTTCACATTTAAAGCAAAGACTGACTGTTTTAAGCTCAACTCCCCCTAGATTTGTAGACCTATACTTGTGTTTAGAGAGGAATGAACAAACTTTTAAATATCATCTGAATGAATGGTACATTAACAGGTTTAATTGGGGCCAATGGGTATAAATGGAAGCATCAGAGGAGATTTGCACTCTCAACTCTTCAAACCTTTGGATTGGGGAAGAAAAGTCTGGAACCGTCCATCCACCTGGAATGCAGTTGTCTGAATGACGCCTTTTCAAATGAACAAGGTATTTGAATAAAGAAAATAACATACAAAATTAGAGACAGTGTAACTTCAACTTCTGTTGTAGGTCGACCCTTTGACCCTCGCTTACTTCTGAACAACGCTGTCTCAAATGTGATCTGTGTGCTTGGGTTTAGTAATCGATTTGACTACAGTGACCATCATTTCCAGACTCTGTTAAAACACATCAACGAGGCCTTATATCTGGAAGGAACAGTCTGGGCTCAGGTAAACATATTTTTAAAATACAATACAATGACTTACACAAAATGTACTAAATGACGTTTATATATGATATGCTGAGTTTGCCTGTTGTTCTATAGTTTATTATACGAGATATAGGGCCTGTTTCAGTAAGGAGGTTCAACCAACTCTGAGTTTAAACTTGAACTCTGAGTTGATTTACCGAGAGATTAAAAACTCAAGAGTTTTCGGTTTCAGAATAGCTGATCTGAGTTAGGTCAATCAACTTCGAGTAGACTAACTCAGAGCGCGCACACCGCAACTATAAAAAGGCATTATCAATGGAGCGCAAATATTACGAGTCACCATGGCAACATCTGAAAGAAGAGATCAGCATTTCTTTCTCCAGCTGAACTTAATGTGCTCATGCAAAGTTATAGCAAATATGAGCATATATTCAAAAAGCAACACCACTGCATCAGTGAAACAGAGACAGCGTGGGAAAACAGCTGCTCAGGGTAATGCGTAAGTTTACATTTAAAATATTTTAATATTTAAGTATAACAAAATAAGTAATGTAATGTGTGAAGTTTATTAACTTTTCGCTTAAAAAAGTGGGGAATTGGCCGTAATTTTGAAGTTATTTCAGATGTAATTGCATTAAATTACATAAAACAGGCTACTGCATAGTTTCTACAACAAATTTGACAAAACAAGAATGCAAATAACCTTAGCTTAATGTTCAATGGAAATGTTTAAATTAAGGTTCCCACTTTTACACGTTGATCAGTTTAAGATAACATTTTTAAAGTTGAGTTTTTAATATATTTATAAGTGCACTTGTGTGTCTGCCTTTATTATTGATCAAGTGGAAGAGGTTGATATGACATTTAGAATGTAAGCAGTACTAATTGTTTTTAGAACAAGTAATAATCCCATTAATCTAGTTACAGTAGATGTCCCTGCCGAAGGTCAGTGAATTTAAGCTAATTATATATTAAAAAAGGACAAGCCATTCTCGTGACTGTTCTTTGTGTGACTGAAATGTAGGCAATAGCTATGTTTTCATCCAAATATGCAAATTAAATTTATGTGCAAAACTGGAATATCGCATAAAAGATTTGCGAATAAAGCAGTGTTTCCATTCAACGAGTCAAAGAGAACAAAATTGTCACTTCCTGATTAACTGGCGCCAAATATTCATTCATTCATTCATTTTCTTGTGGGCTTTGTCCCTTGCGGGGTCGCCACAGCGGAATGAACCGCCAACTTATCCAGCACGATTTTACGCAGCGGATGCCCTTCCAGCCGCAACCCATCTCTGGGAACTTCCACACACACATTCACACTCATACACTATGGACAATCTAGCTTACCCAATTCACCTATACTGCATGTCTTTGGACTGTGGGGGGAAACCGGAGCACCCGGAGGAAACCCACGCAAACGCAGGGAGAACATGCAAACTCCACACAGAAACGCCAACTGACCCAGCCCAGCCGAGGTTCGAACCTGCGACCCAGCGATGTTCTTGCTGTGAGGCAACAGCACTACCTACTGCGCCACTGCGTTGCCTGGCGCCAAATATCAACAGTAAAAACTATTTACTGCGGTAGAATAAAGCCGAATAAATGACTTTCACCTCAGAGGACAATGCCAACACACAATGAACACGTGGGGGCATTTGAAGCAATGAGACGCGGAGAACAGACGCTCTTGACAAGCTCCAGACGCTCTGGAGGTAATTAATAATATAATAACATTAATACTAAAATAGTTAAGGTGTTTTAGAATGACCAAAACAACATTTCAGATGTTTTACAGTGTGCTCAGCCTGCTGGTTTGTCCATTCACACACATTTTCATCATCATATAATCTTATATAACAAACCTTTAATACACATACTGGAATTTGTTCGGTAAAAGTGTTTCCATCATAGTTTATGCGCATCTTTTCTTAATAAATAAAAAGTTTATCCTACTCAGTTAGCTGTTTTTTATGTGTATTTTCAAAAGTTATGTGCATCTTGGTATTTCCATCAACCAATTTTTTATGCGCATATCCAAAATGAAAAATAGGTGGGCGCAAAAAAAAAGGGTT